>JAHPZR010012460.1:0-19306 GCA_019787425.1 Platygyra sinensis | reverse complement strand
TGGTGTACATTCATAGATCCCTTTCATGAATCTTGATACTATCGGGTGACTCCCAATAGGTGTCCTGTCTGTAGATACAGTGAGTGCTGATATAGCACTGCTGGCTGTATTAAGCGTGGTGTACGTTAAACCTTGTTCATGAAGTCGAACTAAAAAGTCCAGCACAGTGGTCACAGATGGGCTATAGGGAGAAGCTTGTTGTTCAACACAAAACTCAAACCATCGCCTGAGGTATGGTTGGTATTGCTTCTGTGTTCCAACTGACCAGGAGTGTAGGATAATTTCTGTAGCTTTCCCTGAAATGTTGCTCTGGAGGAAGCCTTGCCGGATACTCTGCAAGCCAACAGGCGAAGTCGCTTTCGCAAGGGGTGTATAGCACCGCTGTGAGGTTGTGTTAGTAGGTTGGTGGATTGGGGGAGAAGGAGAGGTCTGTCTATCAGAAGGTGTAACAACGTTGTGAACCATGGCTGGGTTTGCCAAAGAGGGATCAGTATCACTCCTGTTGCCTCGTGGAATTCTATTTTCTGCAGGCATGAGGCAATTACACTGAATGGAGGAAAACAGTAAAAATATGAGTTAGCCCAATTCATATGAAAAGCGTTCACAAACTTTGCTCCAGGATCTGGCTTCCATGAAACATAGTCCTGAACCTTATAATTTAACCTGGAAGCAAATAGGTCAATTTGGAAAGGACCCCATATATTGCTGATATCTTCAAACACTTTCATATTTAGGAACCACTCTGTGGAGCCATCAAAATTCCTGGATTCTTGATCGGCAACTACGTTATTAACGCCTGGGAGGTGGCATGAGCTAAGCCAAATATTTCTGCTATTAGCCAACTACCAAATCTGCAATGCCATGTCATTGCAGTCATTCGACTTAATGCCCCCCATAGCATTGATGTACGACACTGTAGTAGTGTTATCTGACTGGATCCTTATGTGTTTATCTGTTAAGTCACTGCACAAAGATTGCAAGCCAAACAAAACTGCTTTCATTTCTAAATAATTGATGTGGAAACAGTGTTCTTTAGCACTCCAAAGCCCTCCAGTCTGCTGTCCTGCACACACTGCCCCCCACCCTGTGTTAGAGGCATCAGTAGTGAGGGTTAAGTCAGGGTTGGTGTGCATTATATTTTTAAATGCTGTATTCACGTTGGTCACCCACCAGTGCAATTCTGATCTAGCCTTTGCACTCAAGCTCATGAGTGCATCATAATCACCCTTGTTAATTTGTAAAGCTGAAATCTTATTTCGTTCTAAATGTCTGTAGTGCAACTCGCCAAACTGCACTCCTGGAAGACTGGATACTAACAGCCCTATGACCTGAGCAACCTCCCTAATAGTAGGATTGCTCTGATTCAGAAGGTTCTCACAGGCCTGTTTAACAGTTATAGCTTTCCTGGGTGGAAGGCGTATAGTCATTGAATTGCTATTCAGCAAAAATCCAAGAAACTCCAATTCTTGCGTGGGTATGAGCACTGACTTTGTAGGGCGAATGACAAACCCTAATTTGAGAAACGTATTTGTTGTCTCCAAAATGTTTTCCTCGCAGGAGGTATAGGTGTGACCCATAAGAAAAGAGTCATCAATGTGTCCCATGCAGAAATGCCCTAGGGATCTGAGGTGAGCATATATTGGCTTCAACACTTTGGTAAACAATCGTGGGGCAGATGCTAACCCGTTTGGAAGGCAGGTAAATCGAAAATAATTTCCTTGCCATTCAAACTTGAGAAAATTACGATCCTCTACTGAAACAGGGATAGAATAATATGCATCCTTAAGGTCTACTGATGCCATAAAGCATCCTGGTCGCATGAGTTTGAGGGCGGCATGGATGGTATCCATTTTGAAATGATAGTATACCACAAACTCGTTAAGGGGTTTTAAGTTCAAAATAAGTCTATGGTTACCATCTTTTTTGGGTCTCACAAATATGGTACAGATAAAATCTCCATCACTGGGCTTAGATGGTTCTAGAACCCCTTTTTTAAGGAGTTTAGCTATTTCAAGGTTTATGATGTCTTTGTCCCCAGATGAAAAAATAATTTGTCTGGGTTTGGTAGCCTGCAACAGGTCTACAATGCCCCTCAAACTCTATGTGATGATGCTGGATGGCATCAAGAATAACAGAATCAGAAGTAACTGCCTTCCAATTTGTTATGTGGTCCTTAACACAACCTGCTTTAAAATTAAGGACCAGTTGGGATAGCAAAGCCGCATCCACAATAGATGTGACTTGTTCCCTCACCTTGCCTTTCATTTATCCTTCCGGATTGGAGTGTGTTGTTTGGTGTGGGCACCCCTTGGTGCCCGGCTGTTGGCTAAAAAATGCCTTTGGGAATTTGTCTTGTGTGTGGCAAATTGCCCATGTGCCCTAGCATATGGCTTTGCAAAATGTGGCCTCTTGAACCTCTGTTTTGGGGCCTTGTAGCCCTGGGATGATGTGCTTGTACTTGAGGGTTTTTGCATCTGTATCCCCGCTTTTTTCAGTTCCGCCATATCTTTTAAGTGTTTAGAGAGATAATCTCCAAACAACTTAGATGTTGTTTTAATCTCTTCCTTGCAGAGTCGAGTGTAAGGTGGATTTAACTCGGGTTTAATTAATTCCCGTCTCTTCATGTTCAGCTTGTGGTGCGTATTGCACAAAAGAGCAATGCTATCCATGATAACAGTGAGAGTTTCTCTCGTATTCGGCGTGTCGCCAGATTGAATGGAGCTAACAAGCTTGCCACTCAAAGTACACAGCGCAGATAAGACAGGCAACAAAAGCTCCTGTACTTTTTAGAATGCTAAATCCACCGTTCGACTCCAACGAGGGAACAAATCCCACACCTCTTCATTGACACTTGTGACGTTAAGACGCTTAACATTCTCCGGTGGTGAATTTTTGTCGGCGCTCTCTTTGACCGTGTCGGTAGAGAGGCCACCAGTGAGCATGTTGTCGACGAGGGTGGCAATTTTTCCCTCGATAGCTGGGGATGTTTTCGTGTTGGGTAGGTAAGCCTGGGTCATGCTATCTACGATGCTTTTGTGGCCTTGAGGCTCCGAGTCGGAGCGAGTGTCAGAAGCCATGTTGTTTGTTGCGTTTGTGTTCGCGCCTGAATCGCGCGTGCAGTCATTCACTACTGTTGCGATCTGAGTGATGTCCAGTGAATCGGCTGGTCTGTCGAGCTTTGGCCCGGCTACATCGTCTTGGAGAAGGAGATCTTCCTTTAAGTCCGCCAATGCTGCTGTTTGTGCCTGGGAAGCCTCGCTTAACTGAGACAACGTGGTGGTAAGATTTTTAAAGGACGACAGCCAAGCTGTTGCTGCCGTACGTAACAAACTCGCGGAGTTCTGATCCCGAGGGTGTTGTTGAGCTATCTTCCGTCGTAGCCGACATAGCTGCCTATGCAAGAAACCGACTGGCCAACTATTTGCCTGAGAATATAGTGGAATAGGCTAAAAACAAGCGAAAATTCTATCCGAAAAACTAAAGCTGCAATAGTGATTTCGCGCGCCAAAAGCACTGATTATGCGCATACGCCTAGCTATCTCATGGGATCCCTGGGCAGTGATGACGAGATAGAATCACTCAAATTCCAGACAATAAAATTAACTGAAGAATAAAATTAGGTGAAAAAATAAACTTAAGCGACTCTGTCACATAATAATAGAGTTTGTGTTGATGAAGTGATGTGGTGTCTACAGTAATCCATGAATCATCAAGGACTACTTTAGAATGTGCACTGCGTTTCATCTCGGAACATATGACCCACTAAAATGTCTATTGACGTTTTTCCCAAGACAAGCCCTATGTAACATAACACCTCTATATGCTGAAAGTTGAGAGTCACGTTTCGCGTAACGAAACTCGGTCGTTATGTAACACTAAATGACTGCGGTAACTATGTCACGTTTCACGAGCTGAACGTTCGCATAAACATTAACAGAAATAACTCCTCACAACGAGAGCTTGAGCCGCCTGTGCCACACATAATGCAAAGACGAGTTAATTTCAAAGCGCGGTTACACGATCTAAAAGATCGTCTTGTTTAGATATGTATTCAACATTCAGGCCAACGTTATCACGAACCAAGTTGAACAAAATGCTTATTAAATGGCAAAAATCGATTCTCAATAAACTACCAAAACAAAATGAGGGATCACGGAAAATGTCGTCAAATTTTAAGGGTTTTATTTTACTGAGCTTTTGTTAAAAAACACAAGTTTCTTTTACTAGAATATAACATTCACCCAGACGTGCAAAAACAAATTATTTTCTCGATCTAAGCGTAGTTGACAAAGCCGGAGATAAAAATATTTTGTTCACATAGCAATTGCATAATTCAAACGGGAAGTCTTAGAAAGAGTAGGAGGCGTCAAACAGACATGAGCAGAAATTGCTCTTAATGACAGAGACTAAACACGCCATCACTTATTACAGTGTTGACTCGTTATGGCTGTTGTTTTGCCTTCGCATCGCCAGCTGATGCTAGCTTAACACCATCTTCCTACTTTCCACAAATTTTGAGAACTGAAGGTGCACGTTGCGGTGCAAAAATAAGTGTTTTAGCCCTCGTTGTTTTTCTTTCAAGGATTTCAATAATGCTACGTCCTACGCAAGCGGGGAGTGAGTTCGAAAATTTCGTTACATTTTAATTGATAGCCTTTAAATCGCGTTTTGTACTCTTCTACTTCGTATATCCTAACACCCAACAGCTTGGGCTGGCATCACAAATTCTGCCTCATAAGCACCTTGAGTTTGTTTTCGGTTTTTCTTTTCAACCTCTTCTTCTCGTTTATATTTTGTGGCATTCCTATTTTCCTGTCTTCATATAAACACACCTTGAGTACTTTCAGTCCGTTAGAACTGGCAAAGATCACGGAAAATTGTGGTGATAAAATTTTCTGACGCTGACGCTCTAGTTCATGAATAACGCGGAAAAAACGAAGAAAAAGACATTTTTGTTGAGGGGGGATGGTGGTAATATTTTTACCTGGTGTCTGTCTCGTTTGCGAAAGTAAATTCGTGCCTTCATTAAATCCCTTTTGAAATTGCGGTTATCCTTGCAATCTGATTGGTTCTTAGCGGTGTGATTTATTTGCAAATTGCATTTTGTTTTCTAAATCCTATCTTTTTCGCAGCTAATGAGAATGAGAGAGTAAAACAAAATAACCAATCAGATTTCAAAGCTACTTTAAAGTAACTAACAAAATTTCAGAAAATGAAAGACAGAAAGCCGTTATGTGGGGAATTTTGTCACTATTATTGCCAAAGCTTCGTTGTTGTTTTTTTTTTGTTTTTCAAAACAATTGACGAATTTAATTGATTAGAGTTTCTGAAGAGCTTCTTTTGCAGATTTTTCTACTAGCTTAGGATGCTTAGGATCCGTATGATACCGAATTCATCAAAACGAAAACAAACGAAAACCACACAACAAGAGATTCATAGCTATCTCAAGAAGGTAGATGTTTGCAGCTTCACTGTAAAAGCGCTTTCCGGTTTATTCAATGAAATCGCTTTTGGCACGATCGCTGACGCGTTGTTCGTAGCAGTAACATATCCAACTTCGGACGCAATACAGAAATGATGAGGCGGCTGTAATGTGGCTCCTTCATGGTCAGACTGACTGAGGTAACACCTGGGAACTTTCACGCTTGCCAGATGAGGTAGGTTATCTTTCCACCGTAGTTATCTTTGGAGTTCTCCTTCGAGGAGTTGATTCAACGCCCTCTTCATTCTCCACAGGTCCTGCGCAATTTGGCGCAGCATGGTTCAGGTGGGTCGAAGACCGTGCGGATTGTTAATAAAACGCCTCTCAGTGTGTAACTTTGCCCAGCTCTACGACTTTGAAACCAAACATGTCTGACTCTTTTTGCCATCTTACTCCAAGCTCTCTGTCGACGGGCAACTCATCAAGACTGACATCTAAACATAAGTCAGCTCTCCTTGCCCGAGGTATAGCAGAGAGAAACCTTCCGGTTGTTGCTTACAAATTATGCCAGATTTAATCCACCGTTAGTACAAAGTTCAATCAATTGCTCCATCAGCGTGATTGCGTTTTCCGGTGTTGGTACAGACTTTAAGAGGTTATCAACATAGACGTTGTGCCTAAGTATCCGTCGTCACAGGGTCAAAATTTCCTTCATTGTCATCTGCGGTTCTCAAAAGGATAGAGTTAGCTGAGCAAGGTGAATCTGCGGATGCAAATATGTACTGCCATGTCTTACTCCTGGTGCACTTCGTGTATGCTTTTACTCCACCACAGGAATGTTAGTGAATCTTGGTCTTCTGGAAGGACTTTTACTTGATGGAACATACTCTCAATGTCTTCAACCAGAGTTACAATCTCTCTTTGCGAGACCTCAAAAAGACTCCAGTTTTGTGTAATCGGGGCCCCACAGCAGGTTCTTATTCAAGAATGTTTCTCCCTGTTCTTTGTTTGCCTTGTTGCTGCTGGTGACTGCAAAATAGGGAAGATACCACGTTCTGGGACCCGATTTGGAAGCTTCTTCGTCTGACAGTTAGGAGCATATCCCTTTGCAATGTAATCCTCCAAGTTAGTACGATGTTTCTCTTGGACACTAGAATCTTTATGGAATTGAAGACTTCAACTTTGCAATCTCATTTCTGCTTCCCTGTGGTTGTTTGGAACCTGAACATGATCTCTTCTCCACGACAGACCCATCTCATGATGATCATCGCCAGTTACCTGCATTGTCCTCACTAGGATGTCCACCGCACGCATGTCTTCTCTGGACAAAGTAAGGTCTCGATGCCCACAATCTGCTTCACCATCCGTTCTTGTCTTCAACGTAGTCTTCGTTCCAAACCCTAGCTTGAACTTTCTAAAACGTCTCAACTTGGTAATGCAAGTTCTTGTCACATGTGACCAAGTTGACTGAAATGTTCCCGTGGTTCTGTGAACTATTAATACATCCAGTTACGACCCAACCCAATGGGCCTCGTAGAGATAGCAACAGGCTATCAAGCCTCCTTGACTTTCGACATTCAAACACTTCATGTGCCTCACTAACATCCTTTCCTATGGGTACCGTCACCTTTCTCAGTTCCACTTCAGGCATTTGAATGTCCGCTATGTGAGGGTGTAATCCTCTGTCGATGTCTTCTGGAAGGCACTTCTCTGCGATGTTGAACTTCTCTGATACAAGCCCTTTTTCGACAACGGTAACTTCTCCTTCTCCTTCGGACTGCAACTTGAATGCTGCAACTACAAACTCTTCATCTTGTTGTTGCAAAAGAGTGCTAACAGACACCATCTTCGTCCGACCTTTCAGGTTAAGTTCTTTCGCGACTTCGGAACTGACCATGGTTCCACGTGATCCATTGTCTAATAATCCATAAGTGGTGATGAATTTTCCATCTGAAGATAAGATTTTCGCAGGTATCATATGGAGAAGTATTGTTTTCTTCTTGGTCGGCTCTGTTATGGTCGCATACCGCACTGTAATTCTATGTTCAGTAGTGCTTAGTTGCTCGCCATTTCTCTGATTTACCGCAGGTTTTAATTTGGTTCCCCTTGACGGGTTTGGTTTCCTCCATTGGTTTGAGCAGTGTCTCCCCTTAGGGGGTTTTTAAGAAACCTGTGGTGTTTTTTATCACTCCCTCATGGGCAGAACATTTGGGATTCACACCTGCCGTCTGTGATGTCGTTGTGTCATACAAGCACGACATAGCCTATGAAGTTTCACAATATCCCAGCGGGTTTGCGTATCTTTGTTTTTTTTCTTAATTCGGGGAATGAAGCCAGTTCGTGTGATCCTGAAAAGCACAAACAGTTCTGCTTGCCGCGTGGGGGCTTACCCTGTCCATCACCTGATCCTGGTCTTTCTCCGGTGTCTTTCGCTTCGAAATCAGTTACAAAGGATGAGGTCCACCTTGGATTTGGAGGGTCATTACTTCCATGCGATGGGTTTCTTCAGTGTTCTCTTGTCTCCGTAGTAGGCATCGCAACAACACCTGCAAATCCTGGGTCATTGTTAATTGCAGCCTGTCATATGACGAACTTGGCAAGATCTTTTCAGACCTGGAATTGGTCCATTTTGTCTAATGGAATACGATACGTCGGCCCACTTGTTGATCAAATAGTTCGGCGATTAGCTTCATGTTTGCAGTAGTGCCTGCTTCGCGTTCATAGTCACCCCTTTAATCGTTTAGTTGCACACTTTTTAGTTCTGCAAAGTTGCGTAGACCATTGAAATCTCTATTTCCCAGTTTTGCGCCCACGGTCAGCTTTTCAGTGCAGGCAGCTGCAATGGAGTCGCTGGTTGACCATAGCGATCTCCTAAATTCGCGACAAAATCTTCATATGAGCACCCTGCAGATCGTGCCACCACATCGCATCCTTCGCCTGATACAAACTTCCGTACAAATTCGATTTTCTGTGCATCGGATAATAAGCCATATTCTATATTGTCTCGAATTCTTCCCAGAAAGAACGGAAAGTTTGCTGCATTTCTACTAAATTTTACTGCTTGCTGTTGCAGGTTCGAATGTTTTTAGTGGTAGGTATAGTTTGTAGTCTAATCAGAACACAGGGATCTTGGAAACACAACAAGATATATTTAATCCACACGAACGTAGTATTTCCACACAGGACTCTACTCTACAAGCACACGCTAGGCTTGTAAATACACTCTGACTTTAAACACACGGCCTCTTGCCAAATATCCACGTAACCTCTGTTACACTTCACAAACACGACCTCTGTCGATTACACGCGACCTTCGTCACACCTCAGTAAACACTACTTTAAAACTCCTGGGAAATAAAACCATCTAAGCACTACACCGATTTACTTATATACTTTACAGCAAAACGTTCTAGAACGTTCCGGCTATACTAAAAAGGTATCATTACAATATAAACTATTTACAGCAGCAGACGTGAACGACTGAAATAAATTGCTTAGTCACCGTGACCAGGCTAATCAAATATGCACGAAACTTCTAGATCAAATTAGCATACACTCGAATGTTCCAAGTGACGGAAGTCACGCCACAATTTTTCGTAACATAACCCCCTCTTGAGAAGAAATTTCCTAAATTCCTACTAACATCGAAAAATTAGTTAAATAGTACCAACTGAGGAGGCAGTCCAGTGTCTCTTAAATTATTCCTCTACTCTGCCAAGAGACTATGAGGTGAGAGAACATATCCCCGTGCCCTATGATAATCTTTTTAAATCTATTTTAAGCTTCGCGTCACGCTGTCAAGGTTATTTTTAGTCTAGGCGCCCGATCACGCAAGCAACGGCCAACGGTCATCAGGTTGTGTCTATCCAAATAAGAAATTGAAAATTTAGCGGGCTAAGAGAAAAAAAAAATCAGTTTGTTCAGTTGAACTACCGCACTGTTAGCACTGGAAATCATTTTCAGAGCTGGGCAGGAAAATTATACGTGCTTCTCCGAAGCCGTAAAACAGAAGTCGTGTCATTCCCCAGCATGAATAATGAATGATTATCACAAAGTGCCAAGACTCGAATTTCTAACCTGCTTGAAAGTCGTTTCTCGGAAAGTGCCGAAAGGCTTGAAGCGAAAAGGATCTCTTTCGAAAGGTATTTTAAAGCGCACGACAGCTAAAATATTTGTTTCGCGTTTGTTAGAACTTTCACTCCAAAAAAAACGGTGCAAATCTTTGTTTACTTAATATCGGAAGTGCTGTGTAATATTTACTGCTGACTAGAATTGCATTCCAATAAACACGCACGAAACTCGTTTCTCGAAAAGTATTGAACGGATTAAATCGAAAAACATCTCTTTGGAAAGGTTATTCAAAGCGCAGGACAGCACAATACTTGTTTCCCGTTTGTTAGAACTTTCGGTCCGAAAATCCCGGTGTAAATGCTTGCATATTTAATTTCGAAATTGCTTTGTAATATGAAACAGAGTTTCAGGGAGGTCCACGCCGAAAAAGGTGCTTCTCTGGAACGAACTAAAACGTCCTTTGGATCGGTAGAGACCCTGAGAGAGACCTACCTGGAAAGCCTTTTAAAACTGCTGGTCAGAAAAATTATCTTCTATGTGTTTATCGTGATTTTTACGTCGGAAATTAGTCTTGTCATTTCTCTGCATGACTGGTTCACAATAGCCGCTCTAGCTGCTGACAAGAATTGCGTTCACAACACGCTCTAAAGTCGTTTCGCGAAAAGTACTAAAACGGCCTAAACAGAAAAAAGAGATCTCTTTGGAAAGCTCTTTCAAAGCACCAGACGGTTAGAATTATTCTTCCTCTGACCTTACGAAATGCGCTTCGAAAATCCCGACGAAAAGTTTTTTGTGTAATTGATTAACTGCTAAAATTAAACCTCAATGTTATTACGTCATTTAAATTGGCCAATCAGGTGTCTTTCCTGAAATAGCCTCTCAGCTTGACCACGCGCTAAAATTAGATTTAAAAAGATTATCATGGGAAGAGGGCCATGTATGGGGGATGTGTTCTCTTAGATCATAGTCTCTTGACTCTGCTTAGGTAATCCGCTCCTACATTCTCAGATCCTTTGATAGCCTCTACTCTGAAGTTGTAACCCTGAAGAAACATAGCCCAACGCATTAGGCGTCCGTTAGCAAACTTTGCACTGTTCATGTACTTGAGTGGCTCGTGATCTGTTTGTAGCACAAAGGGAACTCCATACAAATACAGATGAAACCTTTTGAATCCCCACACAATAGCTAAACACTCTTTCTCGATGGTTGAATAATTACGCTCCGCACTTGACAATTTCTTACTTGCGTAGCAAACGGGGAATAGCTTGCCATCATGTTGTTGCATTAGAACAGCGCCAATACCACTATCAGAAGCATCAGTCTGCAGAAAGTAGGTTTTCCTAGGAGTACGGATTTGACAGGTATTGTGATGCAAAAGAGTTCTATTGTTTTCTTGAGTTTGACGTATCCATGGTAACCAGAAGCCCCGCCCCCCCTTTGACGATCGAGGAATGACGTCATTAACCTCGTGTCCGTGTTGGCCGAGTAAAAAGCCTGGTTTCTAACATAAACAAAGACAGAGTCTGATATTTCCTTTGTTAACTTTTATTGAATAATAACAACATGAATTCCGAAGGGAGAATGGATTACAATTTTAACTTTTTCTTCGCCTGCATGATTCTTTTCACAATCTTTTCTGTGAGCGTTTTGTTCCCAGGTAACTTTTCGATGGCCTTGATCATCTTTGCATCAGCTTTCCACTTATCTCTCAAATTCCTAGCGTGACTGTAATCGATATCGTGTTGTTTGGCAATCTTGTCCAGTCGATTGATGCCAGGATCACCACGTTTTAGTCTCCTGGCCAACTTTGTTCCTGGACCCATAAATTGGTACCCAGGCCAGTGAAATTCAATCCCCGTCTTGCCCAGCCATTTTTGAATGTCGAAACCACGCCCTCGTTGACGGTACTTGCGCGTACGGGTCTTACGTCGTGTCATAATCGTGTTGTAGATTTCTTCTCAGTTTCTTTCCTTTGGCCCAGTCTTCCCACCCAGTCGTAGGTTTTAAACGTTCGGCTTCGTTTTTACGTTTACCCTTGCCTTTACGCTTGTCTTTACCCAGAAGAATGTCAGCCTTTCTTAGGAGCGTTCCCAGAGCCGAGTCAGGTGGTGGAATGGGTGTTTTAGCAGCGGGTGACTTCTTTTTAACACCTGACGTGGACGGTGGAGCTTCTTCCTTGATCTTTGGTGTTTTTGTACCTCGAGAAGTGTTCTTAATCAGTTGTTTGAACATGGTTTCTAATGGACCCTTCACTAAATCTCCTTCTTCTTCATCCTCATCTTCACCGACATCAGCACTATTACTCGACAAAGGACCAATTTGTCTGATACGTTTGGTTAAACGACCTCTCTGACGAGCTAAAGGTTTAATTTTCTTGATGGCAATCGAATCTGGAATCGATTTATCACGGAGTATCACGTGACTTTCGGCGGCTAATCGACCTGCTTTGTTCAACAAGGCATTGTCAGTGATTTCTCCTTTGTAATACTGAACCAACTGGTCAAACTCTTTCGTGGGGACCATCATAATCTCTTCTGTCATCCTCAAAATGTTGTTGGAGTAACGTTTCGTAGCAGTCTTGCCAGTAACAGAGTTCACTCTCTTTCTTCTCGAGTTTGAGCCTCAAACTGGCTGTTGTGTCTTTATTTCGACTGCAATTTGTACACGTAGTAATAGTGTCTCCGGGTGGTGTGGTGTCTCTGATAGTCTGACACCTTTCGCACAGGTCCCCGTACTTTAAAGCCATGTGTTCTTGGTATAAGCTGTGGTATTTACGACTCCAATACTGCACACTGTCTTTCAGTTCTTCCACTCTTTCGTTGGCTTGTTGTAATAACCTCACCAATTCGCTCAAAGTGTCTTTGGTTTTGGGAACAAAGTCGTAACCTTGCAGTGGATAACCCTGGACATCTCTGCCGTTTAACATCGACATGCTTGAAACACGTCGTTCAAACCTTTCCAGAATCCACTACCCTTCTGTTTTTGGAGATGTTCTCTTCGCCTTTTGACTGAGTTTCTGCGCTTTCCCACCTCACGTAGCGTTGACTTATAGCGATGCAGTTTAGCCATGGTGATCGGGTCAACGGGAATTTTGTTTCGTAATAGGTTGAGAACCATTTCGCTCACAGCATTGATTTGATCTGCATTAGCATGCTCTAACATCTCTTGTCTCTTGTTCCGATTGGCCGCTTTTAGAATAGCCTCCAAGAAAGGTCGCTGTCTTCGTAATCGAATCATACTTCCCAAGGTGCAGGACGTCTGTTGTAACTGCCTGTGACACCCTTTGCACCCATTCTCTTATACCTCTTGTCCTTTCCGAGCTTGTACCCGATCTTGGCAGCGTTCTTGAGAACTGTCAACAGTGCACCTCCATAGTGTCTCTTATTATGTTTACGTCGAGTCCGTGCTCCGCCTCGCCGTTTAATTTTTTTCTTGCTGTTTGATTTATTTTTCATCTTCGACGTTTACGTGAAGCAGCTTCCAAACCTTTTTTTACACCGTAACCCGCGGCACCGGAGATTCCACCTAGCGCCGCTGCTTTCCCTGCTGCTACTAAAGCTGGAATGAGAGCTGCTAAGGGTAACAATCCCCCTTTTTGTGCCCTCCTACGTCGCCTCGGTTTTCTTCGAACTGTTCGTTTCCTCTTCATGACACATACTACCGCTCACACGTAAGTGTTCCTGCTTTTATCGACATGGTCGTAGCGAAATCTTTGTTCGTATTCTTGCACGCACTTGTCGGATACTGGAGGCGTGAAGTCAGTGATTGTGTCATCTAAGGTTTGCATCTTGATCAAGAACCCCTCAAACTCTTCCATCGGAAGCCCGCGCACGTACGTTCTCAATTCTATCAATGTTTTGTCGTAAGTAGTGTAGGCAAAGCGACACATGTCGATTTTGAACGAAAACTTTTTGAAATCGTTCCATCCCTTAATGACAGTTCCAGCGGCAGTTAAGCAGGCAATCAGGAGACTGTTTTCTAACACGGATCCTGCTATGATTCCTGCTGCCACGATGATCAAAGCCAAAGCGTTCAAACAACCGTGGGACCACTTAAAGCGGTAAAACATCTGACGATGACACCACCACTGACGGTGGTAAAAGGCAAACAATGCGTCCAATCGGTACAACAAATCTTTGTTTACCAACAGGGCCCTTTTCTTGGCACCGTTCATTAACGATACAGTAGTGAATGAATCTTGGGAAGAACTCATCACGATGTCTCGATGAATTTGTGACATCGCACACATCCTTCGTCCTTTAAGAGGTGGCTGAGAATCCTTTGATCGTCTGAACTGCCAGGGTGTAAATCCAACACCATGTATCCGAACGGGCGTTCTGTCAAACGTTGAAATGTGTCTTGTAAAACTTGCCATTGGGTAGGAAACGCCTGTAACAGTAAATTCCTCATGCCTAATTGATCTCTTGGATTCTTGAAGGCTACGATGTAGTGAGCGTTCCTGGAAATACTCTTGGCATATTTTCCCGGGGGAAACATGTCTTGGCACAAGTAGAGCACGGTGACATTCTGATGATGAGAATGCTTGGTGAACAAATCTAAGACCCGTTTATCGTTCCCTCCTTCAGCCATTAGATCATCCAACACAAGTAATCCACCTTTAGGAAACCACATTTTCAATTGATCTGTGTCAGGAACACCTTCGTGGAACTTGATCCCCTGTTCTTTCATAGGTTGAAACCCTCCTTGCCACGCCCCGTAGCAATAATGTATTTGGGAGGGCGTCGTATGAAACAAATCGAGGTTGTTAAGTAAAAGTTTTGTGGTAAATATCGTCTTGCCACATCCGGAAGGACCTACCACCAAAAGACTGGAAGGGGTGTGAAATCGAAAAGCCTTACGACGCTCCATGAGTCTAAATGACCCAAGATGCATGGGTATGTTACTTTTGATACTGCACGGTAATGAAAACTTTGACACTACGAGGAATCGAACCCTAATGTCTCGAGTGACAGTCAAGAATACTAACAATTGTACTACAAGAACATCACACAGAAAATGTTTTCAATCGTATTTTATTGTCAGACCAACAATCATTACACTAAATGCCTCACACCGCAACGAGAAGTATCTTGGTGATGTTTCATTTTGCACACTCTGTCCCACTCTAACTCTTTTTCGATCAGTGTCTTTAACATTTGGCCTACTTTGTGATCATTTTCTACATAATCATGTTTCGAGAAACGCCTCAAGAACTCGTTCATGCTTTGACCTCTCGCTCTGTCTTTTAAATAGAACAAAGCGTAGTCTCCACAACTTTTACTGTAAATCGATTGCAGGGACTGTCCATTGTAAATCACATATTTCCATTGACGTTTTAACCAGTCTTGCAGAAGTTCGGTTGTCTCGTAAGACTCCAAAGGTAGGGCGTAGCTGTCCATTACTTCGCATATATTCCCACTATGGGTCCAAAGCGCCAGCCAGTGTCGGCCCGGTCTATCGTGCGGATCTGTGTTCACAATGTACCCACGAGGTTCTTTCTTGTTCGGTCGACGTGGTAATCGATCGCAAGCCACCGTTCCGTAAAAGTAGGGTTTCAAGATGACATCCGCTGTGGCCAAATGATCTAGTTGCACGTTATTCAGAGGTACTTTCTCCATTAGCGCTGGTAAATGTCGTACAGCACGGCTTTGTTCTTGTCTATTTCCAAGAGGTTCTCAAACTCTCCGTACAAGATGACAGTGATGTTGGCACCTGGTGCTACACCGAAGTTCAGCACAATCTGTAGCTCTCCTGACTGCTTGGGGTTCAACACTGGACTGTCCAAACATCCGTTGGCTGCGTTGTCAAATACAAACAGTGTGCAATTCTTGCCTTGACCCCAGTCTTCTCTTCTGACCATGTTTCCCTGATGCTTGCACAAACATCCTGTGGCTTGTAAGAACCGATAGTAACCTCTCAGATCTTGGGTACCATCGTTGTGTACTAGTTCCAGAGTCTCGTAAGGATATTCTTCACCTCTCACCAGTTGCTTGATGCTATTCACACCAAACTTTTGAAAACAGAATGGGTCACGTGCCACATTACCATTGAAAGCTTCTGAAAGCACAAGCCCTAGGATGACTCTGTTAGGAATTCGACCTTGAAATAAATTGTTGCACTCGTATCTTTGCTGGTTCCCTTGCATGTTAAAGGTCCTAATCTCACTTCTCACGGTCGGGTAAGCCACTATACTTCTGTTGACGCTCATTTTCGTCATCAACTCTCGGTAGACGCTGGGGTTGAGCCTTACTTGACACAGGTACATTCTCACTTTGACATTTTCGTGCGTCAATCTTCCAGCTACACTCACACCATTCAAGAACAAATTGGGAGAATTGAAGTACATCTGGATTCCAATCTGCACACCAGGTACTAACAGTTTGTTCAAGTGGAAAACCTCGATGTGGGGTGTAAACCTTAGCACGTGTCGTTTCCCATTCGTGTAATTACTTTGTTCTGCTTTCATCAGTTTCACTGAAGCTTGTTGGTTGGGGGACAGTGCTCGGAAAGCCTCATGCCCCTCTCCTTCCGTGTTTGTGTTGTTCGCAGTCATTTGCGTTGGAAAGTCCAGGGCATTGTACCAACCTTGAGGTTTTAGCACGGTTTCCCCATCATGTCTACTGTAGTTAAGCAATGTTTCCAGGTATGCTTTGTAATGATAGGTGTCAGTTTGAGGACTGATCAGGGTACCATTCAGTCTCACACTGATCTGTTTAAACAAAGTGTGGGCCAAATTGTTTGTGGGCCAGAGTCTCGTGGCTTCAACTACGTCATCACCGTTGGCCAGTTTGAGAGCCAACTCAATCTCAAAGAAACTTCGACTGAGATCCACGTAATCTTCTTGCGGGTCCACTTGAAATTCAACGGGGTTGATGCCTGTCGTGTAAGTCTGAATGGGTACGATGCGATAACTGGATATGCTGAGATCAGTGGGTGGAACAGTGAACAAGCTCAGATGAGGATTTAGGACTGATTTGGAACCCGGATGTAATGACCCACCGTCCATCAAGGTATCCGTCATTTTTGTCGTCTCCTCCTTTTTCTTCTTGCTAAGATGCGACCCCAATCGTAGCCAGTAGGCTTACTGACCTCAGGACCAATCCATCCGCCTTTTTGTACCTTTCGTCGACGTTTCGAAGCCTTTGGTAACCCTTCACAACCTGATGTTGACAATCCTTTTCTAGATTTGACGAGTCTGGAGCTTCTGGAGTAGATGGGATTCATTAGTCGCCAAAGATGTCGTTGAATTTTCGCTTTATGTTTCTATCTAGGACTTCGTAAGCTTTACGTTTCACTGCTTGTTTAACGCTCCGTGTTGCACTCCCTTTCGCCTTTCGAATGCGATCTCGAACGCCACGACCACTTTTAAACCCTTTCAGACCTCCCCTAACACTCGCTTTCAGCAGTTCTTGAACGAAGCCACCTCCGCCTTGCGGGTCAGGTCTGAATCGTGTTAAACTTCCACCTTTCATGTTCGTTTGAAGTGAAGGGTGAGAATTGTGTTTCCCTCGCCAAATTCAGGAAGCTCTCCTGTGGTCTCTGACACTAGCGTCTCAATAATGTCCAGCAGGTCCTTGCGTAACGGAATATATTGTACGTGGAGTGGTTCAAAATAATGACTTCCATCCCCTGTCCGTCGATAATTGACTTCTCGCAATAGATCTGTAACTTGATTTCCAACTACTGCACTTCCACCCACGTCAGAGTACACAAACAGGGAACGTGATGTCGAACCCACTACGTTTTGAAAGGCTTTGTTGAGATTCGTGAAGCGCCAATTGCAGGTGACACTCAGATGAAAAAGGTCTTCTCCTATCAGCCAAAACAAAGGTTCACCCCTATCGTTTTTCAGATCGTGTGTCATCGTTTCTAAATTGGGAACCGTATCGGTAAAAAACTCTTGACGTAAATTGGGCCCCAAGTCGTAATTTCCAGGGCTTCTCTCCTTCAACCATCCCATTTTTAAGGCCAACATTTTATTGATCTTCAGTGCGGGTGAATAAATGGAACGCACATGTGTATCTTTGTTATCCGTCAACAGATCGTCTCCATCCCAACGAAATTTCACGTACATTCTCTCTCCATTGGATGCTGTATAGCTGCTACCAAGATGTGGTCCTTGGTAGTTCAAGATGCGCCGCTGCTCGAAAAATGTCACCATACTTTTCATGAAACCAACACCATCAATGTACTCTACCACAGTTCGGAGATCGTTCGGATCGTAGTGGGCTCTACCAAACTTTAATGTACCAGAAGGGTATTTCATGATCCAATCCATGGTAAACAGGATTTCGTTACCCTCGACCAACTTAGGGAGATGAACTTTCACATCTGGTAGGGAGATGCTAATCAATCCCACTTTCCAACTCGATCCTTGCAACCTGATGGGGTGGGGTAATCGAATCTTGAAATGATTGCTTTGGTTCTGCGGAAACTCTGCACGATTGCTGTGACTAGGTAAGGTGATGTAAAACTCCTCATTCATCCTCAAAGCTTTTTCACGTCCTTCTTGTCAATCCAACTGTCGTACTTATCTGGCCACCCCTTCCAACGCACCAAGACTTTATTTCCTTTTCGCTTCACGATCTTGTCCACTCGGAATAAATCGTTCTTTGACACGCTTACTTTTTGTAAATCTTGTTCGTAAAAAGTACCCTTGAGCAAAGTTCCATCTAACTCCTCAATCTTGTAAGTGGGAACCACACCAGGTATGACACGTTGCACGACAAATACTTCTTCGGTCCATCCTGGTAAATACCCTTTCTTAAACTGTCGAAATTTCTTATTGAGCCTCACATTATCCTTTACTTTCAATGATCCTTTCTGCGGCTTTTTGGATAGACGTTTACCGTACATGCGATCCCACACTTCTTTTTCATTTTTCAAATTCACTTGGTTAGGTGCCATGCCGATGGTGTGATGGTAGGATGCATTGTATCCTTTGACCAAATCTGGCAACACCAATAAATAGCGGAGGGTGTTCTTGACTGTAAAATAGCGATACAATCTGTCCTTGAAAGTGCGATTAAAACGTTCCACGATACTGGCCTTGGCATCACTACTGGTGGAGAAATGGTGAATGTTTTTTTGTTTCATCAAGGCTGCAAACGTACTATTGTAGAATTCCCTACCATCGTCGGTTTGTAGGTTGATGGGTTTTCTACCCTTGGCACGTTTCAAAATCTTCTCAAAGGCTTCTGTTACCGCTTTTCCCGTTTTAGTTTTGATGGGTTCTATCCAGGCGTACTTGGAGAATGCATCGATCACCATCAGTAAATAACGCATGCCTCTGTTGTATTTTGATATGTTTTGTACTTCTACCAGATCAGCGACCCACTGCTGATCTATGTTAAACACCAACACGGGTAAGGTAGGGAAACGTCTTCTTCGCGGCTTGTGAAGCGTGTAGCCCAAATCCTTTTCCAAAACCTCTCGTACTTTTCGGGCAGGGAGTTTTAGAGATTGGGCAAACCTGGTTACCCCACCCAAACTACCAGGTTTACGAGGATCGTGATAAGATGTTAGTAACTTGGTGGCCTTTGATTTCTTCATAGCGTCGCTACTTTCAAACTACAAGCCTTGACGAGATCTGGGTGGTGTTCTCGGATGGTCAGGAACCACTCGTATGCTTGGGGTTGATGTTTTAGCCACATAATAAAGATGAGAAAACGAAAGATGTTTTGCTTTACGTCCGTGGCTTCGAATTCTTTGAGAGGGTCAGCACTGGATTCAAGAGGAATAACTACCCCTTGTGCATATTTGAGATACGCTCTTTCACACACTCGACACAACCAACACCAATACAAGTGACTC
>JAHPZR010012459.1:92500-96187 GCA_019787425.1 Platygyra sinensis | reverse complement strand
TCGAAAGGAGGACATGCTGGTCATGGACAACATTTTTTTCTGAAAAAGGTGGTATTTCAGGGCACTAAAATTAAGTCGCAAGCGAGTGTGAGATATTGACGCTAAACGATCCTCAATACAAAAAAGATAGTTAGGAGTTGGAAATGTGCAACTTAGCTACTTTGCTTAGTTTCAAATATACTCCGGCTGAAAAACGTTACTGCCTACGCCCCGTGTGCCACTTTGTTCTTACCACATTTTGACGTCATCTGTGATCTATTACTGAACAGACGCACGGAAACATGGCATCTATTTGTTAATTAGTAGAATTCTTCGAGTATACTAATGCAAATGCTGCAATCTGATTGGCTCAGCTACTCGTATACTATCAGCCATTAGAGTACAGTGGCTGCCGCTCGTCCACGAAATGCGATGTTTTTATAGTTTTTTCGAAGTTTTGGAAGGAATTTTAGATATAAACGGGTAATTAAATTACTGAGAAGTGTAAGAGAAGCACACTATTTTACGTTTTCTTGACTTAAAAAACTTTAAAATGTTGAAAAAGCGGGTATGCGCGTAAACAACTGCAAATTTGCCAAGGACAGTTCGATACGTGCAACTTTGTTTAAGGCTTAAGTTCAATAATGTGTGGGAAGATCATTGGCACTGTTATTTGCATTAAATTCAGTTAGAATTCTACTAAAACAGTTAGATTATTCGCTCTCGATTTCTATGAGGCGATAGTTGATTCGGCCATCGGCCTCATCAATAATCACCTCATAGAAATCTCGAGCTCGTAATCTAATTGTTAAGTAGTTTGTTCCAAACATTGATAGACCTAATTAAACAAACCACGCTATCCGCTGGATAGTGAATTATTCGGTGGATAGCGTTATCCAGCCTTTGAATACAAACATTATAAGGTCACTCTGCTTGCTACAGAATAACACCATTACTGATTATGGGATCACTTTGCATGGCGCTAACTCCTTCTTTTGCCTTCCAGATTAAAACGAATAGAAATAAGAACATTTTCATTCCATCTATAATCAGACGAATGGGCCTCTCTTGTATATATATTACAAAAATTATATTCAAAACATGATCGATATTATCAGAGTAAAATAATTTGGGTTTTCAAGCTTTAGAAGATAGCTTGAAGCATAAAAACTTAACTATCGCAGCACGAGAAAATACTTTACACGATAGCCCCCCTGCCCCCTCCCCCGTCATCCCTCACCACCATCACCAAAAGAAAACAAAAAACACTTTGACTACCAAAATCTTTGTTGAAATATTCACAGCATCAACTGTTACGTCATTATTTGATACTTCAGATGCCAGTTATGTTCCCCAAATGTTTGGTCTTTATGTTCTATTTACATGCCAAGTGTCGATGCGGCGTGCCCACAATTGATCAGGGCTCTAAGTCCACTTTAGCTCCTGCTTGACGTTCAGAGCGGAAAACCCTAATAAGCATGCGCCAGCTTCGACTATTCGCCAAGCTCCAAGTTTGAGAAAATGACGGGATTCCGTTATTGGTTTTGTGATGCACAGAAGTATTGTGTCCAAGCAATCTGACGAAAACAACGACGCACAAAAACAAAGACAAACAAACGAACAAACAAACAATATTATGGATTTCTGGATTATTTAAAGGTATCAGATATTATTTTTTTTATCTCTGGAATTTTTCAACCAATGAACACCTTTTCTTTAGCTTACGATCGCGCAATGGAAGGAGATATGCATATATGAAAGTACTCATTGAATGTTCTTTTCTTTTGAAAATAAAGCGAAATAAGAAGTCAATCAGTGCGTTTATTGATCATTGTTGGAATATAATCAGTTTCTACAAATTCTATACCGAAACAAACGGTTATTAAACAAAACAAAGGTGTTGGCTTAAAGAATTTATTCAAACTGCACAGGATGCATTAACTTCACCTAACCTAGTCTGTTTCACTAGAAAATGATATCTGATTCATATTTACGTGCTGTTTTGCATCCAGGTTTTAACCAAAAACATTTTTTTCAAAACGTTCTGATCAAAAGTATTGATTAGGGGTTTAACAGCTTGGCTTAGACGGTATCACAAGTCCCACGCAAAATAAGCGGGTGACCGGGTGGGCCGTTCCCTTGACCACAGCTCCGCTCAAACCTGAGCAAGAGGGAGTGTTATGCTTATGTGCGGTATTTATTGGCATGGTACGTCACATCATACATGATACTGCCCGCTCAGTTGTATACAGAGTACAGTTTTCCGGTATTTTAACATCGTATTTCATTGCGAGTGTTAAGAATAAAATTTCGAACGTGTCCTCGTTGGTGATATCATGGCGGGATTGTTCGAAACTGGCCGGTTAACGTTAACTGAACCATTTTTTTTTGGAAAAAAAATGTTTTTCAATTCTAATGTTTGGTGTAGATTGAGATTAGTACGACGCAAAACTGAACAACAAACAATGAAACAGATCACCTCACCAAAAACGTTACAAAACTGGACTCAAAACTCTGGGTTAGTTTAATCAGGCTTTAAACAACCCGGCCCATAACGTTAAAAAGCATAAATGTTCGGTTAGACAAGTTGATCATTTGTCTGCTGATCGATCTTACGCTTGTCTATAGACTGCGGATACTTATTCCTATTACCAAGTGGAAGCCTGAGAGGTTTTTGCTGTGAAATGAATATTGAATATCTGGTTGGGTCACCAGCACTATGCTACTGTATAAATCTACTTAGAAATATTTTGTAAACGTAAGACAGCTAACTGACCAGTTTTCTATGGGTGAGCACTATTACACCTGACTCCAAAAGTTAAAGCTTCACTTTAAACCGACGAAAACTTCTCATTGCAGTTGTTGTCAGGAATCAACGTACGATTGATGAGATCGTTTTCAAGAGATTTGAGCACTTGTCGGACATCGTGCACAAACTTTTCTTCTAATTCCTGCAGTAAAGCCTTCGTTTCCATTGTTCGACGACGTTTGGGTGAAGTGTTGGGAGTGGACAACAGCATGTCTAACCTTTTAGTATCTGTAAATAGAGAGAACATCTCTTAATAACTAGCAGTGGCGATTACTAGCTAGCACAGGCAAATAAATGATGATGATGATGATGATGTGTTCAGTTAAGTCTCGTACATTTTAAAACCAAAAGGAAAGTACAACCACTCTGGCTAATTACAAAGGACACAGACAATCCAGTGAACCAATCAAAACTCAAAGTAGCTGAGGAAAACGCGGTTAACATGTGTGTATTTATATCTACGTGTTAATGAACATCGACAGTGTTTTTAACCTGCAAAAAGATTGATCTATCACCGTAACTATGTGGTTTGGTCGGAGAGCTAGTTAGGATTATATAGAGAGTCGGAATGTATAAGCCCAAAAAAGAAAAGAAAAGAAGTCAATAAAGGCTATCGCAACGAAAAGCTCTGGAAACAAGATTTTTTTACCTGGTAGCTTCATTTTGCACATCCGAGACCTACGGCAGATTTCCCAAGTTGCACCAGACAGAAGAAAGAATGCGAGAATCCCCAGACAGGTAAAAAGGGTAGGGTAAAACAGTAACCCATCAGGATCAACTTGAAATGATTTTTCAGTTCCCTCTATTGACTCGCCCATGCCACTCTAAGGAAAGAAAAATGAGACTCGATATTTCATTCATTCATTTATCCATCCATCCATCCATCCATCCATCCATCC
>JAHPZR010012459.1:87500-90000 GCA_019787425.1 Platygyra sinensis | reverse complement strand
TGTGCAAAATGAAGCTACCAGGTAAAAAAATCTTGTTTCCAGAGCTTTTCGTTGCGATAGCCTTTATTGACTTCTTTTCTTTTCTTTTTTGGGCTTATACATTCCGACTCTCTATATAATCCTAACTAGCTCTCCGACCAAACCACATAGTTACGGTGATAGATCAATCTTTTTGCAGGTTAAAAACACTGTCGATGTTCATTAACACGTAGATATAAATACACACATGTTAACCGCGTTTTCCTCAGCTACTTTGAGTTTTGATTGGTTCACTGGATTGTCTGTGTCCTTTGTAATTAGCCAGAGTGGTTGTACTTTCCTTTTGGTTTTAAAATGTACGAGACTTAACTGAACACATCATCATCATCATCATCATTTATTTGCCTGTGCTAGCTAGTAATCGCCACTGCTAGTTATTAAGAGATGTTCTCTCTATTTACAGATACTAAAAGGTTAGACATGCTGTTGTCCACTCCCAACACTTCACCCAAACGTCGTCGAACAATGGAAACGAAGGCTTTACTGCAGGAATTAGAAGAAAAGTTTGTGCACGATGTCCGACAAGTGCTCAAATCTCTTGAAAACGATCTCATCAATCGTACGTTGATTCCTGACAACAACTGCAATGAGAAGTTTTCGTCGGTTTAAAGTGAAGCTTTAACTTTTGGAGTCAGGTGTAATAGTGCTCACCCATAGAAAACTGGTCAGTTAGCTGTCTTACGTTTACAAAATATTTCTAAGTAGATTTATACAGTAGCATAGTGCTGGTGACCCAACCAGATATTCAATATTCATTTCACAGCAAAAACCTCTCAGGCTTCCACTTGGTAATAGGAATAAGTATCCGCAGTCTATAGACAAGCGTAAGATCGATCAGCAGACAAATGATCAACTTGTCTAACCGAACATTTATGCTTTTTAACGTTATGGGCCGGGTTGTTTAAAGCCTGATTAAACTAACCCAGAGTTTTGAGTCCAGTTTTGTAACGTTTTTGGTGAGGTGATCTGTTTCATTGTTTGTTGTTCAGTTTTGCGTCGTACTAATCTCAATCTACACCAAACATTAGAATTGAAAAACATTTTTTTTCCAAAAAAAAATGGTTCAGTTAACGTTAACCGGCCAGTTTCGAACAATCCCGCCATGATATCACCAACGAGGACACGTTCGAAATTTTATTCTTAACACTCGCAATGAAATACGATGTTAAAATACCGGAAAACTGTACTCTGTATACAACTGAGCGGGCAGTATCATGTATGATGTGACGTACCATGCCAATAAATACCGCACATAAGCATAACACTCCCTCTTGCTCAGGTTTGAGCGGAGCTGTGGTCAAGGGAACGGCCCACCCGGTCACCCGCTTATTTTGCGTGGGACTTGTGATACCGTCTAAGCCAAGCTGTTAAACCCCTAATCAATACTTTTGATCAGAACGTTTTGAAAAAAATGTTTTTGGTTAAAACCTGGATGCAAAACAGCACGTAAATATGAATCAGATATCATTTTCTAGTGAAACAGACTAGGTTAGGTGAAGTTAATGCATCCTGTGCAGTTTGAATAAATTCTTTAAGCCAACACCTTTGTTTTGTTTAATAACCGTTTGTTTCGGTATAGAATTTGTAGAAACTGATTATATTCCAACAATGATCAATAAACGCACTGATTGACTTCTTATTTCGCTTTATTTTCAAAAGAAAAGAACATTCAATGAGTACTTTCATATATGCATATCTCCTTCCATTGCGCGATCGTAAGCTAAAGAAAAGGTGTTCATTGGTTGAAAAATTCCAGAGATAAAAAAAATAATATCTGATACCTTTAAATAATCCAGAAATCCATAATATTGTTTGTTTGTTCGTTTGTTTGTCTTTGTTTTTGTGCGTCGTTGTTTTCGTCAGATTGCTTGGACACAATACTTCTGTGCATCACAAAACCAATAACGGAATCCCGTCATTTTCTCAAACTTGGAGCTTGGCGAATAGTCGAAGCTGGCGCATGCTTATTAGGGTTTTCCGCTCTGAACGTCAAGCAGGAGCTAAAGTGGACTTAGAGCCCTGATCAATTGTGGGCACGCCGCATCGACACTTGGCATGTAAATAGAACATAAAGACCAAACATTTGGGGAACATAACTGGCATCTGAAGTATCAAATAATGACGTAACAGTTGATGCTGTGAATATTTCAACAAAGATTTTGGTAGTCAAAGTGTTTTTTGTTTTCTTTTGGTGATGGTGGTGAGGGATGACGGGGGAGGGGGCAGGGGGGCTATCGTGTAAAGTATTTTCTCGTGCTGCGATAGTTAAGTTTTTATGCTTCAAGCTATCTTCTAAAGCTTGAAAACCCAAATTATTTTACTCTGATAATATCGATCATGTTTTGAATATAATTTTTGTAATATATATACAAGAGAGGCCCATTCGTCTGATTATAGATGGAATGAAAATGTTCTTATTTCTATTCGTTTTAATCTGGAAGGCAAAAGAAGGAGTTAGCGC
>JAHPZR010012459.1:82500-85000 GCA_019787425.1 Platygyra sinensis | reverse complement strand
GGTCATGGACAACATTTTTTTCTGAAAAAGGTGGTATTTCAGGGCACTAAAATTAAGTCGCAAGCGAGTGTGAGATATTGACGCTAAACGATCCTCAATACAAAAAAGATAGTTAGGAGTTGGAAATGTGCAACTTAGCTACTTTGCTTAGTTTCAAATATACTCCGGCTGAAAAACGTTACTGCCTACGCCCCGTGTGCCACTTTGTTCTTACCACATTTTGACGTCATCTGTGATCTATTACTGAACAGACGCACGGAAACATGGCATCTATTTGTTAATTAGTAGAATTCTTCGAGTATACTAATGCAAATGCTGCAATCTGATTGGCTCAGCTACTCGTATACTATCAGCCATTAGAGTACAGTGGCTGCCGCTCGTCCACGAAATGCGATGTTTTTATAGTTTTTTCGAAGTTTTGGAAGGAATTTTAGATATAAACGGGTAATTAAATTACTGAGAAGTGTAAGAGAAGCACACTATTTTACGTTTTCTTGACTTAAAAAACTTTAAAATGTTGAAAAAGCGGGTATGCGCGTAAACAACTGCAAATTTGCCAAGGACAGTTCGATACGTGCAACTTTGTTTAAGGCTTAAGTTCAATAATGTGTGGGAAGATCATTGGCACTGTTATTTGCATTAAATTCAGTTAGAATTCTACTAAAACAGTTAGATTATTCGCTCTCGATTTCTATGAGGCGATAGTTGATTCGGCCATCGGCCTCATCAATAATCACCTCATAGAAATCTCGAGCTCGTAATCTAATTGTTAAGTAGTTTGTTCCAAACATTGATAGACCTAATTAAACAAACCACGCTATCCGCTGGATAGTGAATTATTCGGTGGATAGCGTTATCCAGCCTTTGAATACAAACATTATAAGGTCACTCTGCTTGCTACAGAATAACACCATTACTGATTATGGGATCACTTTGCATGGCGCTAACTCCTTCTTTTGCCTTCCAGATTAAAACGAATAGAAATAAGAACATTTTCATTCCATCTATAATCAGACGAATGGGCCTCTCTTGTATATATATTACAAAAATTATATTCAAAACATGATCGATATTATCAGAGTAAAATAATTTGGGTTTTCAAGCTTTAGAAGATAGCTTGAAGCATAAAAACTTAACTATCGCAGCACGAGAAAATACTTTACACGATAGCCCCCCTGCCCCCTCCCCCGTCATCCCTCACCACCATCACCAAAAGAAAACAAAAAACACTTTGACTACCAAAATCTTTGTTGAAATATTCACAGCATCAACTGTTACGTCATTATTTGATACTTCAGATGCCAGTTATGTTCCCCAAATGTTTGGTCTTTATGTTCTATTTACATGCCAAGTGTCGATGCGGCGTGCCCACAATTGATCAGGGCTCTAAGTCCACTTTAGCTCCTGCTTGACGTTCAGAGCGGAAAACCCTAATAAGCATGCGCCAGCTTCGACTATTCGCCAAGCTCCAAGTTTGAGAAAATGACGGGATTCCGTTATTGGTTTTGTGATGCACAGAAGTATTGTGTCCAAGCAATCTGACGAAAACAACGACGCACAAAAACAAAGACAAACAAACGAACAAACAAACAATATTATGGATTTCTGGATTATTTAAAGGTATCAGATATTATTTTTTTTATCTCTGGAATTTTTCAACCAATGAACACCTTTTCTTTAGCTTACGATCGCGCAATGGAAGGAGATATGCATATATGAAAGTACTCATTGAATGTTCTTTTCTTTTGAAAATAAAGCGAAATAAGAAGTCAATCAGTGCGTTTATTGATCATTGTTGGAATATAATCAGTTTCTACAAATTCTATACCGAAACAAACGGTTATTAAACAAAACAAAGGTGTTGGCTTAAAGAATTTATTCAAACTGCACAGGATGCATTAACTTCACCTAACCTAGTCTGTTTCACTAGAAAATGATATCTGATTCATATTTACGTGCTGTTTTGCATCCAGGTTTTAACCAAAAACATTTTTTTCAAAACGTTCTGATCAAAAGTATTGATTAGGGGTTTAACAGCTTGGCTTAGACGGTATCACAAGTCCCACGCAAAATAAGCGGGTGACCGGGTGGGCCGTTCCCTTGACCACAGCTCCGCTCAAACCTGAGCAAGAGGGAGTGTTATGCTTATGTGCGGTATTTATTGGCATGGTACGTCACATCATACATGATACTGCCCGCTCAGTTGTATACAGAGTACAGTTTTCCGGTATTTTAACATCGTATTTCATTGCGAGTGTTAAGAATAAAATTTCGAACGTGTCCTCGTTGGTGATATCATGGCGGGATTGTTCGAAACTGGCCGGTTAACGTTAACTGAACCATTTTTTTTTGGAAAAAAAATGTTTTTCAATTCTAATGTTTGGTGTAGATTGAGATTAGTACGACGCAAAACTGAACAACAAACAATGAAACAGATCACCTCACCAAAAACGTTACAAAACTGGACTCAAAACTCTGGGTTAGTTTAATCAGGCTTTAA
>JAHPZR010012459.1:15000-77500 GCA_019787425.1 Platygyra sinensis | reverse complement strand
AGCTGTGGTCAAGGGAACGGCCCACCCGGTCACCCGCTTATTTTGCGTGGGACTTGTGATACCGTCTAAGCCAAGCTGTTAAACCCCTAATCAATACTTTTGATCAGAACGTTTTGAAAAAAATGTTTTTGGTTAAAACCTGGATGCAAAACAGCACGTAAATATGAATCAGATATCATTTTCTAGTGAAACAGACTAGGTTAGGTGAAGTTAATGCATCCTGTGCAGTTTGAATAAATTCTTTAAGCCAACACCTTTGTTTTGTTTAATAACCGTTTGTTTCGGTATAGAATTTGTAGAAACTGATTATATTCCAACAATGATCAATAAACGCACTGATTGACTTCTTATTTCGCTTTATTTTCAAAAGAAAAGAACATTCAATGAGTACTTTCATATATGCATATCTCCTTCCATTGCGCGATCGTAAGCTAAAGAAAAGGTGTTCATTGGTTGAAAAATTCCAGAGATAAAAAAAATAATATCTGATACCTTTAAATAATCCAGAAATCCATAATATTGTTTGTTTGTTCGTTTGTTTGTCTTTGTTTTTGTGCGTCGTTGTTTTCGTCAGATTGCTTGGACACAATACTTCTGTGCATCACAAAACCAATAACGGAATCCCGTCATTTTCTCAAACTTGGAGCTTGGCGAATAGTCGAAGCTGGCGCATGCTTATTAGGGTTTTCCGCTCTGAACGTCAAGCAGGAGCTAAAGTGGACTTAGAGCCCTGATCAATTGTGGGCACGCCGCATCGACACTTGGCATGTAAATAGAACATAAAGACCAAACATTTGGGGAACATAACTGGCATCTGAAGTATCAAATAATGACGTAACAGTTGATGCTGTGAATATTTCAACAAAGATTTTGGTAGTCAAAGTGTTTTTTGTTTTCTTTTGGTGATGGTGGTGAGGGATGACGGGGGAGGGGGCAGGGGGGCTATCGTGTAAAGTATTTTCTCGTGCTGCGATAGTTAAGTTTTTATGCTTCAAGCTATCTTCTAAAGCTTGAAAACCCAAATTATTTTACTCTGATAATATCGATCATGTTTTGAATATAATTTTTGTAATATATATACAAGAGAGGCCCATTCGTCTGATTATAGATGGAATGAAAATGTTCTTATTTCTATTCGTTTTAATCTGGAAGGCAAAAGAAGGAGTTAGCGCCATGCAAAGTGATCCCATAATCAGTAATGGTGTTATTCTGTAGCAAGCAGAGTGACCTTATAATGTTTGTATTCAAAGGCTGGATAACGCTATCCACCGAATAATTCACTATCCAGCGGATAGCGTGGTTTGTTTAATTAGGTCTATCAATGTTTGGAACAAACTACTTAACAATTAGATTACGAGCTCGAGATTTCTATGAGGTGATTATTGATGAGGCCGATGGCCGAATCAACTATCGCCTCATAGAAATCGAGAGCGAATAATCTAACTGTTTTAGTAGAATTCTAACTGAATTTAATGCAAATAACAGTGCCAATGATCTTCCCACACATTATTGAACTTAAGCCTTAAACAAAGTTGCACGTATCGAACTGTCCTTGGCAAATTTGCAGTTGTTTACGCGCATACCCGCTTTTTCAACATTTTAAAGTTTTTTAAGTCAAGAAAACGTAAAATAGTGTGCTTCTCTTACACTTCTCAGTAATTTAATTACCCGTTTATATCTAAAATTCCTTCCAAAACTTCGAAAAAACTATAAAAACATCGCATTTCGTGGACGAGCGGCAGCCACTGTACTCTAATGGCTGATAGTATACGAGTAGCTGAGCCAATCAGATTGCAGCATTTGCATTAGTATACTCGAAGAATTCTACTAATTAACAAATAGATGCCATGTTTCCGTGCGTCTGTTCAGTAATAGATCACAGATGACGTCAAAATGTGGTAAGAACAAAGTGGCACACGGGGCGTAGGCAGTAACGTTTTTCAGCCGGAGTATATTTGAAACTAAGCAAAGTAGCTAAGTTGCACATTTCCAACTCCTAACTATCTTTTTTGTATTGAGGATCGTTTAGCGTCAATATCTCACACTCGCTTGCGACTTAATTTTAGTGCCCTGAAATACCACCTTTTTCAGAAAAAAATGTTGTCCATGACCAGCATGTCCTCCTTTCGATGCACCTGTTGAAGATACTAAACACTTTTTTCTGTACCGCCCAAGTTTTGCTGCTCTGTATGAAAAGCTGTTTGCATCCGCTGCACAATTACCCGGAAATAGATGGCATTGTAGCTCATTGTGCTTCTGTTTTTTTTTTTTTTTTCAGCACCTTCAATCATTTATTTCCTTGTCCAACCGTTTCTATTAATTTTTATTTCTTTGTGTATGTTTTGTGCGATCGTCACGTGTGAAATTCATTGTAAACAGGAAAAGCTCTCTAGATGAGCTCTTTTAGCTCTTGGAGGAAATGTTGTAATAAATATTATTTAAATAAAAGATCTGGTTCCCACCTGCAGTCTGCAGTCTGAGGTCACTATCAACTCACTGTCATTGCTAATTAACATCATATGAATAGTGATAAGTGAATGAAGATGGTGAATTTTGAGCTCAGTAATTAAATGTGAAACATGAAATATTCACATGACATGACACGAGCGTGGGACACAGAAAAATCTGAGTCCCCAACAGGAATCGAACCCATGACCTACCGAACACCGTGCGGGCGCTCTATCAACTGAGCTACGAGAACTCATGGAGAGCAAGGTCATTTTACTGAGTTCATATGTGACAGGTGTCCTGCATACTGCTAGGATCAGCACTGCCGAATTCATCATGTGTAGTGATAAGTGAATGAAGATGTTGAATTTTGAGCTCGGTAATTAAATGTGAAATATGAAATATTTAACATAAATATTCTTTGCCCCACGCTCGTGTCATGGAACGTACCTTTCATGTCATGGTACGTAATTACCGTGTACCATGGCTCGTGTCATGGTACGTAGTTACCGAGCTCAAAATTCACCATCTTCATTCACTTGTCACCACTCATGATGAATTCGACAGTGCTGATCCTAGCAGTATACAGGACACCTGTCACATATGAACTCAGTAAAATGACCTTGTTCTCCGTGAGTTCTCGTAGCTCAGTGGATAGAGCACCCGCACGGTGTTCGGGAGGTCATGGGTTCGATTCCTGTCGGGGACTCAGATTTCTCTTTGTCCCACGCTCGTGTCATGTTGAATATTTCATAGTCACGTCAAATGAATATTTACTCAAGTATCATCATGAAGAAGTGCAAATGAAATCGAGTGCCGGAGAAGATGAAACATTTTGGTATTACATGGGTTAACGGAGGAAGCTGATTAAAATAAAAATAGGAACTATTTACGACATTTCCAGTGTTTGAAATCTGTACAATGTTATCAAACGTTGACATTAAAGCAAATAGATAACAAAATTTCTTGACCGCACATTTAAATAATATTTTATTTCGCGCAGTTTATTCGATTCGAGAACTGAATGCGTACAATTTGTGAAAGTATCTCTACCTTTCATATGTCAAGCATAGACTTACATGCAGCTACCCGCTCACAACTGGCAAGTTTCTTCTATTCTTAAGTACTTAAAATCCTTAGCGAACTAACAATAACATTCACAGCTAAGCTTTCATCGCTCAATTGTAGTCTACATATAAATGACCACAATAGTGTAAACTTGTTGCGTTTGAACTTTTATATCTAGAAAGAGGTATCGCAAATATCGTCGACATCCATAGCGTCGTTGCTCCGCCCTACAACAGCACCCTCGGAGGTTTCCGTGTCGGCTTCAGAATCCGTCCGCTCAGGAATATCAAGCACAATTGTTTCGTTTTTCTTTGCTCCATTTCCTCTTAGGCCGACATCACCGCCGTCCAAAGCTACGTTGGTCACGGCAGCCGGGTGATCCACAACCTTCTCACTGTGACCTTTCTTGAATTCCACCTCCGGAACTTTATTCGAATCATCGTTCGGGGTGTCCACCAATGAACCAACCAAACATTCACTTGAGTTCTCACTCTTACTTCCACTTCCCCTTGAGCTTTGGGACCTTCCAGGGGAATTGCGTCCCGTCGATATGGCGCTGTCACTTTCTATGTCTTTTCGAGCAATGTTTTCAGCTTCTGTAGTCATTTCCATTGTAGGTGCCTGAGATCAGAAGAAATTTCAATGAATACTTGCTATTAGAAATTACATTAAGCTTCATTATTGGTTTTCAATAAATTCTCCACTCGAGAGCTCTCCGCTTAAGGTGACCAAACACAGTTATCCCGCGCGCTCTTGCTAATGCAATTCAGCGCGCACACAAGGATTGCAAAAGCAACGGAACATACCGTTGATACAGCTATCATTTTATTTCCTGAAAGCCCGCTCTATTTTTGCTGTTTTTCTTCGTAATTGAACGCAGTGTGCTGATGGCTTTAGTCTTATAACTAGTAATAGTTATCACTAAAGCTGCCCCCGCTTTCTTTTATTTCTGCTCATTGAAACAAAAATATTGAACGTTATTGTTCTAGTCGGATACTAAAAAAAAACAATTGTCTTGATATGAACTCTTTTTTATATAAGAATATATTTTGATGTGACATCTTGGCCTCGCTACGAAAAGTGGTGTCTAGAGCACATGCACAATGTGCTGAACGCGATCCAGATCCAGAAACCAAACACTTGTACTTGATAGCCAAATAAATTCTAAATAAAACGAAAATGCCATAAGCTATAATGTAAGAATAATACAAGAATATTTTCAGCCTAAAATCGGCAGAAAAATAAGAATATTCAGTCTGGGCCGGAAAAATAACATCCTTAGAAAAGAAAAGAGTGTACGAGCAAACGTATCTCGAAAGCACAACAGAGGTGAAATGTAAACAAAAGTATCGCGTTACAGTCGCCATAAATGCAAATTAGAGTCAAGCTTTTTGTCCTCAATGAAAACGCAGCAAAACATTTACATTTGGATCCCTGCCGTAAGATTACTCAGTGAAAATAAGCCATCCAAATAAACGAGATGCCAAAGGAATATTTCAAACTTTATTCCTCCAGAGCTAACATTTGAGAGAACCTAAAACATATCTTGCAATATCAAGAGAAAAAAACTGGCAAAAAAACAGAGGTGTCAAACTCTGCAAATTACAAGCGGATAACAGCGGAAGCCACACAGAAATATGACCTCTAACGGCTTTACTCTGACGAAATGTCTCCCTGAAAACACAGGATTAGTGCTTAGCGAAATATTCAAAGATCCTCCGATCGTACCATACAAAAGGGGCAAAACTTCCTAAGCGGCTACTACACGTGAATGGGAGTCGCGCAGGCCTGTCACCTTATTGTTATCCTTGGGTAATTCTGACGATCGGAAGGTACTATACTGATTTAGCTATTTAGTCGCAAATGAACCACACTGGCCTCGAATTTCGATCTAGTATACTTCAGGACCCTCTGAGCTGTTTTTCCCCCAAAATCCATCTTCGGGATCTCTGAAAGCGTTTTCAATTTGTTTTAGATCATAATCTCGGCCATTTCGAAGCGAGCTAATTTAATCGAGCTGAAATAGTAATGGAAGCCGGCAAATACAAACGCTTTTCAGGGACGCTTGAACTCGAGATCTAAACCAAGGACAAAGCTCGTGGCAAAGACGCCGATCCCGCAAGTCCTCGCGCCCGTGTCCCTTTGCTGGTCTCCCATGAGCGTTTGCGGGAAAAACGTCGATCCCTTGCGGGCGTGCAAGCGATCAAATCGAGATTTTTTGCGGCTATATACCGGAAATACCTACATTCTCTCTTCTTCTCTCTCTATTACGCGGGGAGTCCTAAGGTGCCTCCTCGGGTTTTTGGCCCTCTGGGGCCAAAAACCCTGCGGGGGCAATAAAGGTTTGTTAGAAAAGGTAACGACGCAAAGAACCCAGCAATTCTCGGATTTTTCCATATTATCGAAAATGTCGAAAGAACCCAGTTAAATGCAGTGCAAGCGCAGTTGTTCGAAAAATTGAGACCGATTGCTTTTACAGAAATTTGCCGATTTCTAACGATCCAGTCGTTAGAATTTCAAGAAATTTAGCAAAATAATAGTTCAGGAACCACGTGAATGATCTATCACGAAAAATCTGAATTTTGACAAAGGGAATTTTTAATAATACAGAAAACGATTTACGCCTATGTCAAAATGTTATTAGAACAGAGTTGACAGGAAGGATTTAATGTGAGTACATAGTAGCCAAACGATGAAAACAATCTAACGAATGGATTAAAAAGAAACATTTTTAAGCCTTGTTTTTAACCAGCTTCGTTGCCATGGCAACAGCACACACCCTTGCCAAAATGCGAGAATAAACACTTCTGTGATTTACCTTGTCTCTTGCAAAAAACGGGCGCCAAAGCATAAATAGTTTAATAGTAATGGTGAATTAGGCATAGGCACTTGAAAACTGTGTACGGCCACCTTAAACACAGCCAATTCAAAATAGCCAGTTCTCTTAATAAGTTTGCTTGTTTGTTTATTTGGTTGGTTGGTTTGTCCAACGGTTAGAAGAAAGACTATTAGTACTGAATAAAGTGTTATATACTAAAGCAGACAAAGATAAGGGCTTTCTGTCAAAACTAGAGTAACGGCCGAAGCTAACATTTAAAGCAGTCTGCAATACTTTGTTAAGAGTAAAGACTTAATTGGTATGTAAAAGTAAGTGCAATTTTTATGTCATTGTTTTAATCATTGTTGTAATCTTTATTGTTTAAAGCAGTCTGCAATGCTCTGTTAAGAGTAAAGACTCAATTGGTAAATTAAATTCCTGCGAAGCTCCGCACTTCATCCTTTTCCTTTTCGAGATTAACAGCGGAGCTTCGGCTGCCCGAAGAATCACCAAGTGGAGCCCCATACTGAAATAGGAAAGAAAAGGAAACCCATGAATTGCTTTTCTGCTAGCTTTTACCGAGTTGTCTTCATCGCCTGCTCCGTCCTGGCGATTTGGGATGTTATCCTGGGCTGACAATACCACACTCAGACAGCACTCCCAGTTGCATTGTGGGTTCTTGTATACACCGTACAGACTCTTGCCCAGTGACATAAGATAACGGACTGTATAAAAACAAGAATTGAGGTCAGTACTCCAATCGTTAAAAAATGGTTTCAGCAAAGCTATTTAAGAAATAGAAAACCTGTACTGTGTTTCTATCGAATTTTAGTAGAATTCTACTAGTATACTAATGCAAATGCTGTAATCTGATTGGCTGAGCCATTGCACACTATCAGCCATTAGTGTGCAGTGGCTGGAGCTCGTCTACGAAATGGCGACGTTTTTTCGTTTTGCTAAAGTTTTGGAAGAAAATTTTGATGAAAATGGAAGATTAAAATCCTGAGAATACTAAACGGAGGACATTTACGGTTTCTTGACCTCATAGAAATCTCGAGCTCATAATCTAATTGTTAAATAGAAACACGAGTGGAAGTTTGGGAGAACGGGAAATGCTGTGGGAACACGAGCCGCAGGCGAGTGTTTCCACAGCTTTTTCGAGTTCTCCCAAACTTTCACGAGTGTTTCTACAGCTAGATAGAAACACGGAGTAAATGTTTTCTATTTCTTTTAGAAAACACCGCGACGAGAAAAAGGAACTGAACAACTTGTTAGCTGTGATTATCAAAGTGTAAATTCTCTTTGCTCGGGCCATCATTACGTCAACAGCTCGTGCTAGTTCTGTGTCTCCATATCATCGAGTTATACAAACACGATTTTTAACCAATCAGCGGCGTATTTTCTTAGGACTGTTTTCCTAAAAAAGTATATTTTCGCAATATAAATATCGCGTTTTGTTGCATTTTACAGGCGGGATACAGTTTCCTGGATTTAGCATGTACATTGCATTCGTATTTTAATGTATCATCTGATTTCATTAATGAGTCCTGAATTATGATGACGACCGACCGTTTTCTATTTCCGCACCAAAGGAGACCCAAGAGTTACTCACCGACGACTAGACCTATCACCATGAAATTAGCTGTCACTAACAGTACGGTGACGCCAATAGAATCTTTGTCCTTCTCGATCGAGTAGTTAATCATTTCAGTCGGAATTCGCAATAGGACACCAACGCTCAAATTGAAGAACGTTGCTACCAGAGACGCTAGCTGCAACAGATGCTCGAACTTATCAGGGATTGGTCGAGCTTGAGCATGTGCAACGGCGTAGAATCCTGACGCCATTGCTGCCATACCAATATAGATTCGTCCCTCGGCTCCAAGCAAGGCCAGGCCGGAAGTGAGAATCAACTTGCGTACCATCTCCACTATTTCCCAATACCAACACCGCTCGTCGTAGTTTTCATAGATGAAGCGCATACCCTCAACGATTTCATATCGTTTTGGGTCAGGATTGGCGGCTCTGTTTTTGATTCGTGGACGGTAGTAGAGCAGATAAAGCAAAACCACGATGAACAAGGGAAATAGCACAGGGTAAACTGAGCCCACGTAGGCAGCGGTCACATATTTTTTATAGTCGTTGTCAAAGCATTTCAAACTGTAGTCCATCTTTAGGTAGTAAGTGCAGTCCTTCATCTCCAGGTCCTAAAGAAATGGGGTATCTTATCAATAGTTAAAGCATTGGCTTCTAATGCAAGTTTTTGACCAATTTAACCGATACGTAATCCATTTAGTAAACTCACCGCACGCATGGTCATATCCACGTTATGGGGGTGGTATAATCATCTTATAAACCTTTTACTTTACACACATTAGGTGCTGATTTAGAGTGTGTTGAAATTGGCAGTCACCTGCGGCAGGCTAGCATCTCAATCGTTTAAAGAACTACAAAATCAATAAATAGCAAGGGATTGAGATTTGACGTTGAACGCTACGACTGTAATGCACAGTTTTTGGTGATTATTTTTGCTTTTGTTCTTCTTATATTCCATTGCTTTGCCTACTCCTACCCACAAACCATCAGGTAAGATGTTGCACTAAGAAACCTAGCAAACTTCAAAGGACAAAACAAGGAAGACAGGGTCTTTGACCGGTTAAAATTTTGTTTCATGTAGCTGTCATACCTGGCAGATTTGGTGACAGGCAGGGGGAAGCATGCGGAGGATCCTGGAACAAGTCTCTGGGAAAGTAATGAACATGACCAGAAAGGCGCTACGGTAGCAATGCTCTTTGGTCATCGAGATTTTTTCTTTCTTCTCCTCCGCAGTCATGCTGTTCTGAAACCTATGTGGTACGACAGAAAACGATTATAAGAATACTATCCATTAAAAAGATTATTCGCGTTCCTCGATGGTCATGATTTAGGAAAACTCTAAGTCAATACTCTTAAGACAACAATACATCGTGAGAGCAAGGGTCTTACGTTAAAACTATAATAGCAGTGGTCGGCTGGCGACTTGACTGAAAAGGACGTTATGAGAAAACACACTCGAGCTCTTACTTGATGAATAGTTTCTTGCATTGAAAATATACAAGCGCCAAGACGACGATTCCTCCATTAAGGGCCACTGTTAATAACAGTCCAACATATGCGCTCATTTTCAAACTGTCTTTGAGGCAATGAAGAGGAGCTACTTGGATCAGGTTCAACTGGAAAAACTTGGCGTAGTTGTTGAGTTGCAGAAGAGCTTCGGGCCACTGTATATATGAAAACGCGTCCATAGTGCCGGCTGTAACCTAAGGGAAATGTGAAAAACACGCTTTATGCACGAGGAATGGAAAAGATCAACACAGTGGAGGTTTCTTAACGATGCTAATTTCATAGAGATTACTACGTTCAGATATCCAGCAACTGGAATCGAAGTACTGTAATAGAAAATGGTGGAACTCAGACAAACGCCAAAGGTCCTTTGATGTCACTATGTACATTTCATGAACCTGGCACTGAACCTCGACCCGTCACATCCATCTTTTTCACTAGGGTTCTTGTCAAAAACATAAAAAAAGATCAATTCCAAATTGTTTCTAACTATGTTTTCTGTTCGGGATAATCTTTTTAACATTTCTTCTAATCAAATGTAGTTATTTTTAAAAGAACACTTACAGCAGATTCTCAACGCTAAAGCTTGGCTATTGCGATGGTAGTCATAAAAATAATCTTGAGTGTTAAAGCTTTAATTAAGCTTCATGAGTTGTAAAATCTTCACAATCTTTACCCATTGTTATTTCTTCGTATCGTTATGTGAAATAAGTTCAGTGAAATACCTGATAAAAACCGACGATGATTTTTAAGCGCGCCAGCACAACGTCGGACAGTGTCCGTGCCTTGGACTTTGCCTTGCTGTCGTCACGGACAAGAATAAAGACGAGCAAAAATATGGCGCATACGATGAAAATCATTTGAGTAATCAGCCAGGGAAGGGTGGGACACTTAGTGCAACGTGACATGGACTGGTAATAGCCTTTCACGCACACCTGAAAGAAGCAGCAAACGATTACTGACGCATGGTTGGTTTTGCACTCTGCTGTCTGGGAAGTCGTATGGGAGAGATGTTGATTGGAGGTGTTTGTATCTGTCAGGTCTGTCGATCGTCTAACAGTTCGCTCCTACTCCTTTGCATCTTAAGTGGACTGAGGCTATGTGAAACAAATCGAGATTACTCTTAAACATAACACGAAATTCTGCTGAGCCGGGCAACAGAAACCCTTGCACTAGCCATGGTGGTTCCAAGATTTCTCAATGGTAATTTGCATAAGCTAAGCGTTCAAATTAGGCGTGTCGCTTCTGTTAAAATATCGCTCCGTGTTGAAATCAAATCGAAAGTAAGCCCCTATCCTCTCACCTCGCATAGTGGTCCCCCATAGCCTGTTTTGCACGGTTTTCGAACGGAGTTCAGCGATCCTAAGCAGGAAGACGCCTTTGGGCACGGGTATGGCTTGGGAAACAGTCCTGTAAAATTCACATCCTGGTGATTGTAATACTCATCAGGTATCATCAACGCGTCAACAAATCGCTGATATTCCCAGCTTTCGTTGTAATCTCTGAACTGCCACCAGAATCCTTCCTTGAGCAGTAAAGTCTCGTTACAGAGGACTCCGCGAACTCCCTTGGGACACGCTTCACACCCGGTGAATCGGCCTTTCCGATAAAACGAGTTGATGCAGAAGCACCCACGGTAGCTCGCCCACTCGTCAGTCTTAGACCCTGTTGTATTGAATGAGAGCTAAATTAAGATGATTCTAGTTAAAAAATATGAACGTCTTCTAAAGTACTGAGGAACAAGGGCCAGAAATCCTCTTGTGGAGGTGAACAATGAAAAATACTAAATCTCTGCGAATTCGAAAAGATGAAAATACCCCGCCGCCTCTAAGTGCAAGCAATTCCTTCGCCGGACGCAAAGAAGAAGAAGAAGAAGAAGAAGAAGAAGAGGAAGAAGAAGAAGAAGAAGAACGTAAATACAAGCTTCGTTTGGATCTCCCGCCATATCACTGAAATTGATTTATTCGGGAGCGTTCTTTCCTCAAATCACGTGAAGGAAATATAATCTTACTAGTGAAAGCACCTATCACTTTCAAGTCGCTTAACGGCAGTCTGTAAACAAAACACCTTCGGGAATGTTAACCGAGACAACGGTTGTCGTCAAAACACGGTCAATGCCTCAACATTCTTCGGAGTGACGGTTTTTAAGACCATTTTGTTGCACTAAGGCGGTCATAAATTTCAATACCATTAAATTTCATGCCACTGTTACTTGCGATTATATTGGTCGTCCTATGCCATAATGTTAGAAAAAAGAAATGACTTGCCAGCGGGACAAACGCGGCAAGCGAACTGGTTCTTTGCGGGGAACTTGTCCAACTCCACAAATGTGCCCTTAGGACACGGTAGACATCCTGTTCGCCCTGCCAGGGTTCCGTGATGACCAACAGTATTTTGATAAAATCCACCTGTGATGAAAATCGCATTAAGCGAGTTTAACCAAGAACATCCAGGTGGTATTTATAATATACCATAAAAGAATGAATCAATTGATAACTGGATCTCAATTACATAATACATACATTTAGCCAAAACTAAAAGCTGAGCTCCTGATTACAATAAGGTAGCCTGACTTGAGTTTGCGATCCATTAAAAAAGAAACATTTCTCGTGAACTCTAATATTTAGCCCCCGATATGGTCACGTGATACTGATCAGCAGATACCTTGTTTTCACAGGTGTCAATTGATCATAGCATGCGAGTTTGATATCAAAAATGCACCATGTAAACCATGGCTGTATGCCTCGGTTGACCTATCAGCTGGAGCATGGTCGCCATGTTGCACGACGACCTCATCGTTTTTCGTCGTCGTCGTCGTCATCAAAGGGCGAACGCTCTTGAGCTCCACTATAAATTGGTAGCCATCCATAAATAGGTAAATAGGGTGTATACAGTACCTGCAGGACACTTCTGACAGATATAGGAGTCATTACTAACTCTTCTTTGGTAAGTTCCGAAATGACAAGGAGTACACACGTCATAATTACAAGTGAAGCCATTGCGTGACAAGCCCTCTCGTAATCGGTCGTCACGCGAGGCCTGAAACGTGTATATCTTATCCGTAGGAGCTCTGTAAAGAAAATACCAGATGACACCTCAGTGTGTTTGATACCATTTAAAAAGAAAAAAGGGAAGGCTTATGATTTTCCTCTCAAAACGTCTTCCTGCTCACTGTTAATATCCACAGCATTAGGTAGTGTCTGCTAACTATCAGCACTTTATAATGCAAATGTCATCGTTTTTGACACAATTGTTCACTTTTCCAGTTTTCTTGAGCTGCGTTGTATAATAATTACCTTCTTAATTAGATGACGTGATAATTCCCTATAACTGGTCCATCAACTTGCATTTTCTTGTGCATCACCAGCAAAAAACCCCAACTCCTTATGTAGAGAAACCTAAAAGCTCTCTAACACAATTGTTTTACTGCAAATGAATACCTTTACTTACATTACCAGTCCAACTTTTTTCTGTTGTCGGAATGTTTCCATTTTGACTCGTACAAGAGCTGTCTGTAAAATGTAGCTATAATGAAGAAAACGCATGGAGAATTACTCTCTAAACGGCATTGTTAACCGAGTGAAAATCCAAATCATTTAGCGGAAGTTTCAGGATTGCCGTATTCACTTCATTCACTGACAGGCAGCTATACCAACTGATTCGGTGACTGCCTGACGGATCATGACTGACTGACTGACTGACTGACTGACTGACGGAGTGAGTGAATGAATGAATGAACGAACGAACAAACAAACGAACGAACAAAAGAATGAATGAATGCATGAATGCATTAATACAAGAATGAATGAATGAATGCATGCATGAATGTATGAATGCATGAATGAATGAATGAATGAATGAATGAATGCATACATGTATAAATGAACGATTGAATGAATGAATGAATGAATGAATGAATGCATGGATGCATGGATGCATGGATGCATGGATGCATGGATGCATGGATGCATGGATGCATGGATGCATGGATGCATGGATGCATGGATGCATGGATGCATGGATGCATGGATGCATGGATGCATGGATGCATGGATGCATGGATGCATGGATGCATGGATGCATGGATGCATGGATGCATGGATGCATGGATGCATGGATGCATGGATGCATGGATGCATGGATGCATGGATGCATGGATGCATGGATAGGATAGGATAGGAAAACTTTATTTACACACGGGGATTTTGATCAAAAGATTACAGAACATTGCACTTTTGTACTTCACAAAAGCCGTGCAAATATCTACAACTTACATTTTAAAATATATGTACAAGTTTACATCAATATATTAAATAAAGGAATTATACAACTAAAGTGTATTACTAAAAGTCAAGAGAGAGATTGAGAGATTCGAATTTGAGTTTAAAAGCTCTCGATCTCATGGATTTTTCGTATTTCATTTGATCAGGTAATGCATTCCAGATTTTTGCTCCAGTATAAGCAAAACTGTTCGGGTAGTAATCGGTTTTAACTGCCAGTATGGCTAGATTACGTCTTGAGATCCTTAGATTATAAACCGATCTCTCGATATTTCTCGTAAAAATATCTTCTTAATATGCTGGAGTCATACCATTCATAATTTTAAACATCATGAGGGCTTTTCTTTGTTTCTCCTCTCTTTAAGACTGCTCCAGCCGAGTTTACTCAAAAAGTCGCTAGAAGGCATTCAGTAATCGGCGCCTGTGATTACTCGGGCTGCGCGATTTTGTAATATTTGAAGTTTGTCCGTGAGTTGGTCACTGATGTCATCCCATACAACGCTGCAGTAATCTAAATACGGTTCAACAATAGACTGGTACACACTTATCAAGTTGGAAGTAGGAACAAATGGCTTGATCTTCTCTATGACTCCTATACCAGATGATACTTTTTAAGACACACTGGAAATATGAGCATCCCATGTCAAAAACTCGTCAATTTCTACACCAAGACATTTGCTATTATTTACTCTTTTAAGCGAAATTCCGTTAATGGAGAGATCAAGTTCTTGTGTAAGAGTTGCTACTCTTTGCCTGGATGCCTGGATGCATGGACGCATGGACGCATGGACGCATGGACGCATGGACGCATGGACGCATGGACGCATGGACGCATGGACGCATGGACGCATGGACGCATGGACGCATGGACGCATGGACGCATGGACGCATGGACGCATGGACGCATGGACGCATGGACGCATGGACGCATGGACGCATGGACGCATGGACGCATGGACGTATGGACGCATGGACGCATGGAAGCATGGACGCCTGGAAGCATGGACGCCTGGAAGCATGGACGCCTGGACGCCTGGACGCCTGGACGCCTGGACGCCTGGACGCCTGGACGCCTGGACGCCTGGACGCCTGGACGCCTGGACGCCTGGACGCCTGGACGCCTGGACGCCTGGACGCCTGGACGCCTGGACGCCTGGACGCCTGGACGCCTGGACGCCTGGACGCCTGGACGCCTGGACGCCTGGACGCCTGGACGCCTGGACGCCTGGACGCCTGGACGCCTGGACGCCTGGACGCCTGGACGCCTGGACGCCTGGACGCCTGGACGCCTGGACGCCTGGACGCCTGGACGCCTGGACGCCTGGACGCCTGCGTGACTGGATGACTGGATGACTGGATGACTGGATGACTGGATGACTGGATGACTGGATGACTGGATGACTGGATGACTGGATGACTGGATGACTGGATGACTGGATGACTGGATGACTTTATGACTGGATGACTGGATGACTGGATGACTGACTGACAGACTGACTGACTGACTGACTGACTGACTGACTGATATATCAATTCATCCTCCCATCAACTAACCCACTTACTCACTCGTATACCCACTTAAATAAAAACAAACTAAAATAAAGCTTCATCCTGCCTAGCCCCAGGCTACTTACATAAGAGATAAGTTGGTGTAGTCAGCGTAGTTAAATGAGTCAGGCTCCAAAGTAGTCAACTCATAGTTGTTAGATAGAGTCCTTCAAAGACACAATATAGAGCCTTTCAGGGATCTTAATTTACAAAAAAACTTTCATTCCCTATTAAGTTTTGTTGTAGTCACGTTCTATCAGTACATTTTAAAATCCCATAATTCTCTCACATTATATTGGTTCTCTCTGTGGCGTTGATCCTTAGAGAGACATGGGTCTCTTAAGGTGGCTCAAAGCAGTTTCCAGCACTTTCCAAGACGTAGATTTTGATGGGTCATTATTACCACCCTTTATCAGTTGATGCTACAATCATGGTATCAGAAAAATGCCCAATCATTGGTGAACACGTTGGTATTATTTTCGTCTCACAATAGGTTACCATAGCAACACCATAACCTGCTAAAAACACCCTTAATTTCAGCTTTAAGCGCTTATAACTCAAAAACGAGCTCGGTGACCCCCATTTTTTATTATGGAATTGTAATCAACATGATAAGATGCAACTTTTTGCAGAGTTTAAAAAATTTCTACGAAGGGGGTTCAGAGCCACCTTAAATTTTCGAAAATTTAAGGTGGCTCTGAACCCCCTTCGTAGAATTTTTTTTAACTTTGCAAAAAGTTGCATCTTATCATGCTGATTACAATTCCATAATAAAAAATGGGGGTCACCGAGCTCGTTTTTGAGTTATAAGCGCTTAAAGGTAAAATTAAGGGTGTTTTTAGCAGGTCATATTGTTGCTATGGTAACCTATTGTGCCACAAAAATAACAGCAAATTTTACTGCCTTAAGGTCATTCCACTGAAATAGAACCTACACTGAGATTTTTCTCAAACTTTGCCAATTGATTGTTTATAGCATAGAAACTTAAATTTTGAAATAAAAATGAGGGGTCCCCATGTTCGTTTAGGAGCAGCAGCACCTTGTTTATTCCATATAAATCCTTATAATAGCACCATGATTACAGTCACGATTGCTTGCTAAATTTATCTTTCTGACGATTGTTTTTTGCTCAACACTGAGAATTGGCCCATATTTATTTTACATAGAGAAATTTACTACTCAATTCAAAACAACAGAAAAAAATAATGGGTCACCGTAGTCGTTTCTGAGAAAATGACGATTTACTTCTTTGGCGAGGTCCAGCCGTAAAGAAAGAGTCGCCATTTTCTAATGCGCACGCGCTAATCACGCGTAAAATTATGCGCAGAAGGGATGCGCAATGCAATACCAGGGAATGACCTTAAGTAACTTCTCTTTCCAAGCTTATACACTTGCAAATGATACTTACAGTATATCAAGATTTGAAGCCCCTTGGAAAGATTTCGGTCCAATTTTAGTAAGGTTATTGTCATTTAGAAACCTACAATCGTAAAAGTAGCAAACACAAATGACTAAGACAGATTTCTCGCCCTGTCATATTTAGTAAGCACTAAGTAAACTGAACAGCACTGCGTATACAAACGTGTTGGCTATTTTGATTGAATCTGTACACCAGTTTTCCTATCTGATATGTTCCACGTTTTCATAAAAGTCTTGACGTTTTTAACCAAACCGGCTACTATTGATGTGCGATGTCGACTCAGTTTAGATACTACTACTCCTATGTGTAAAGTCATTGTGGTACAAGAAAATGTTCTTTGCAAAACGTACATTAAAAATTATTTAGAAATGGACTGCTTTGACTCGATATAGCCTTTTTAAGTGTTGGATAGGGTATACATACAGTGGGTCAGATCGTCCGGAAGCCTCATGCGATGAACTATACGAGCCACTAAATATCAGGTTGCTTTTATCACCGAACGTTAAGGCAAACAGTGGGAGGCGAGGTGGCCTTCTGATTCAAGTGAACGGTCCGGGTTCGAGCCCTGGCCGGGGAAATTGTATTGTGTTCTTGATTAAGACACTTTACTCTCACAGTGCCTCTCTTCACCCAGGTGTATAAATGGGTACCAGCGAACTAAATGCTAGGGGATAACTCTGCAATGGACTAGCATCCCATCCCGGAGGGAGGAGAAATACTCTTAGTCGTTTCACACTAGTGAAACTAAGATAAGCTCCGGCCTGATGAGCCACTGGCTCTTACGTATACTCTACCTGTTAAGGCAAGCAAGAGTGAATGAGAAGATAAAATATTACTGACACATATCTGAGGCTTCCAGCGTTTCGGAAGAAGTAGTCAGGTATGGCGGTGATTTCGTTGTGTTGCAAAAACCTTCATGTCGGGAAAATAAAATATTGAGTTTATATATATTTGCCTGACTGGGAAAAAAAACAAAAAACCGTTAAAACACTTTAAACACTTTAAACTTGAGTTATTTATGTAACTAACTGAAATAGAAAACTAATCATATATGAGCTTTAGGATCAATTTAAATATGGGCAAACTGGTTCACGATGGATAAGTATGCTGATTGGTTCCATGTGCTGTTCGAAATTTCGAATGTGGACCACCAAGAATTAGTGTCGGGAAGTTCTTCAAAAGAAATATTGTAAACAAGAAAACAGTTTCTTGCCGACTTCGGAGCCTTCTTTTTATTTCAAGACATTCAGTTGTGTGATAGGTCTCTTATTTACCGAAACCATAACTGAGAACATCGGTCCTTGGTCTGTTAGTTTGCACGGATGTTGCTGTGCTTGGACCGTAATGAGACAAGACCGAGCCGATATTCTCCAAGTATGGCTCTCTCGCTTGGTTATATAGCTCCAAGATTGTAGAACACTCTGCGACTCAAAGATAAGGTTTTTACCTATTTATACACTCTTGTTATTCACGATAAGCAAGTCTCCGTTACTATACGTTAAATTCAAAAGTCGACTTAGGATAAAGTTGCAGTTAAGCAACCCTTAAGCACTCTACTCACAAAAACTGCAGATTCTTTGCATCTTTTAACAGATGGGCGTTCAGTTTCGTCAGCTTGTTCATGCTGAGTCCACTAAAAACATTTAAAGAGACATATTTAAGTTTCTCTTACGACAAACTTAGCTGCATTGCATCCATTCATGATTTTCAAAGCTCTAGATATTTCCTAGATAAATAAAATAACGGCACTCATTTGGATCTGGGTTACAAAAGCTTTGAAAGACAGACACAGACTCATGTTTAATAACGTAGTCTTAATTGTTTCCTTTCACTATTCTTATTTCTTTCTACGATTATCGTTATATCTTTTATTTTACTCAAACGTCTACCCACAAGTTTGTAGAAAAGCCTTATCATTCAACCGAAGTTTTCTTGTGACTTAGTACTATATTTGGTATTGTCTTTTCCATAACTGGCAGATAAAGTTTGGTATCACTCGGTTGTCTAACGCAATCAGCAAGGGTGTTACCTACATGCTTATTTATCACTCATGCATGAGAATAAAGCATGTTGCGTTATATTTACTTCTGCATGCGAAAGTTGTATAAGAAAACAGTGATACAGACAGCACTTTAAGGTGGATGAGGCCATGAAATATGTCATGTGGAAGATCCCAAATCATGTTGATGGACAGCCATCTGATGAAAGAAAGACATCTTTGATCGCAAATAGTCAATGTTGCATGATACTTTACCACCGTTGCGACTTTGGAAAACAAAACACCCGCGGAAACGTTTCCAAAATTTCCGTCAGTCTTGCTTGTTATCGACAGATCGGATCGAAATCCACCAATCACAGCCACTAGTGTGACCTTCAAACCTTCTTTACATCATGTTAGCGGGCTGTGATTGGTGGATTTCGATCCGATCTGTCGATAACATGTATGATTGACGGAAATTTTGGAAACGTTTCCGCGGGTGTTTGTTTTCAAAAGTCGCGTATCAACGAAAACGGTGGTAATGTACGATTGTAGTAAAAAGCCCTTTCTCCTGTCCACCTGCCCCGAAAGTAACTAGTTGCAAACACAAAGATCCCTAAGGTAATAGCCTCTTACCCCTCCTGGAAGAATGCCGATGGACTTACAATAACAGAGGAATTTTTTATGTTCTAGAATACGGACTCTTTTACTTTTAAGTCTTGTATGGTATAACTTGTTTTGTCATTAACTTTGTTTCAATTTTAGAATCTTACAAAGAGCTAGCTATTAACCCAAACATTTTTGTCACAAAAAATTCCTTCCAAAAATATTTCAGTCTGTAAGACGAGATCGAAATATGCTTTGCCCTCGAACGTGTTGTGAATAGTTGAAATGTTCAAAGAAAGTAGGCCTTGATAGCATGTTACTTCACTATGCTGTCACTCTTACAAGTGCTTCAGGCTCGGCATGCCCTGAAAACTACCGGTTTCAAGCTTTGAAATCCTGTTCTCACCGAGATACCTGAAGAAAAAAGTGCAAAAGAGGTTGCATTTCTCATGTTCGACATTTTCTGCTCACACTTTCCACCAAATGGACTTTACCGCACAGGGATGGCAATGTTCAAATGTAAACTGAATAACACTGAGTTATAGTAAGTAATAGTTATAACAGTGAGTGGAGTCCAATTCGGTCTGTCATCCGGCATACGAATTATAACAAAATCGAACGACCGTCCATCCCAGAGTATGATTGCCAACCGAATAGGACGACACGAAGTCTTATTACCAATTAATCATAAAAGTTACGATTTTCGAGAAACGAAGAATACCCAAGTTATGAAAGAGTGGGAAAATTGACATTAAGAGAGCGACAAAGGAAGCATAAATTGTTTAAGTTAATTAGTTTTGATTTCATGAATATGCCTTTTAAACAAGTGACAGTATCTAGTTACAGTGTTGTAAGTTTCTGCAGTCCACTGAAAACTCCTTCTTTGATGGAATCAATTTGATTTCCTGACAAGTCCCTTGGGAAGAAGGAAAATGGAAAAAAATTCAATTTTAGAGACTCTTAATTCTCTGAAGAAGGTAACATTAAAAGTAAGTGAGAAAGTAAGATTAAAATTGAAAAAGCAGAGTAGTGATTAACTCAACTGATTTCCGTCATCCCTCAACTTTGAGAACACTAGCAAGCTATCGTAATATATTTAAGTGTATTTAATCTCTTGTTTACGTTGCCGCTTTTGCTTTCCAATTGTTGTTGTTGTTGTTGTTGTTGTTGTTGTTGTTGTTGTTGTCGTCGTCGTCGTCGTTGTCGTTGCTGCTGGTGGTGGTGGTAATGATGATGATGGAGTTGGCTAGATATTCTATGAGTTTCTGCTTACAAGACTTCCAGTTTCATCAGATTGCTTAACACATTACTTGGAAGGTAGTCTATCATGTTTCTTGCCAGATTCCTAATGTAAGAAACACAGACAAGAATAAGATCGTAAGAACAGACGGGTTAGGAATAATACTTGCATCTTCCACAATGCACACAGCAACATTCTTTTGTTGGCGCTATTTCGATTGCAATTTGCACAGAGTGACAAGTTACATACTGCATAATGAGACGCAGAAAAACTACTATTAGCGGTGCTAAAGCGGTTTATGTTACATGCAGTCCCGGGATTGTAGCAAATTCCAAGGACGATCTCAAGGAATGTCAATGGTTTAAGGAAATTTAAAACTAGATGAACCTGCAAACCAGTTATAGAAAATTCACTGTGATAGTAAGAGAGTAAATGTACATTAACTTTAAGAGTCGACAACGCAAAAAAAATAACGAAAGACTAATGAAAAGACATTTTCAGCTTCTAATCACTTAACGTCATTATGTCTGCTTTAGTCGCTATTTAGTCTTCTTGGCACTGTACTTACTCTTTTATTGGTAGATATAGTATTATTTTCAAGTTTAATTAAAAGCCTTTCATTACCTCTTTCATTCATCCTCTTTCATTACTGATCTTGATTTTCGAGGAAATAACTCTGTCCTCTACTTTATTGCAAAGAAAACTCGATTGTACTTATAAAATTGCAACTTTGACATTGCAAAGAGGCTCACAGGATTTTAACGTTTCTCATGGTTGCCATGTTTTTCCTTGTTATGCTTTCAATCTTGTTGTCGGCGAAACTCCTGCAATCAATCAATGCGTTACTACGACACGGTAGTTTTACCAAACTAGATTATTCTACTAAAACCACAAGAATGTTGTCATTTTGTTACGAACGCACATTCCATGCAGTTCATGCATTATCATTGATTATTTGTGCTGATTAGTGTGAAGATCGTGTCTATGATTTTTACAATGGAGTGCATGCACGATCTACAATACAGACGCACAGAGTCATAAAAGCAAGTTTTCTGGTAGCAGCCTTTGAAACAACCTCGACATATACTTCGTCAATGTGAGTTTATGTTCCTCAGTGCTGGACGTGATAGTAGATAATTTCAGCATTACACTTGAATGTCTGATGCTTAACTCCCTTCTGATATAGGCAAAGTGAGAAATGCTTTGATGTGGACGAGAATTCTTTACATCTTTCAATATTGATCATTGAATGTACTTACACGTGAGTGCTCTCTTGTGACACACCCATAGGAACAAGCCAATAATTCTTGTCAGAGCAGTCAGTTTTCAACAGGGAGGGGTCGGTCGTAGCCTTCAAGCAATAACAGTTGGACGGACAATCTACAGTTGAAATGAGACTACACGGTTTTAGGAAAAAAAAAACAACCAAAAAAACCTCAAAGTTAATATAACATATTCAAAAACGTATCACCCCACATTACCAAACATCACATCAGTAAATACCTGTCATTTTGTCCGTTTTCAAACTACTCTACTACGAAAGAAAAAACTCCAATAGGGGTAGTAATTTACCAAATAGAGTAAAAAAGAAAATGATGGTCAAATTTTAGTATGAACATTCAGCTGGATTACCTGAAGAATAAAGCTGAAAAAATGCAACGTAATTTTTTTAGCTGTCCCGCAACACTATCCAGATGTCTGATCCTAACTTGAACAGTCATTGAGTAACTGAGTCAGCTTCTACCCGAATAAAGAAGCTGTAACATGTTGGTATTTTTTTTTCAGAAGTTAAAACTATCAAAAGTATGAGAACAGATAACTCCAGAACGCCAGTAAGGAAGGTAGGAACTCTCAGAGACACTCAGAATGTCTGTTACAATGTAATCAGACAAGAATCCCAATCAGAGAGTAAAAAGGGTGTATTTTAAGTTTATGAGGAAAACCGGGTAGATGCTTAACCTGCGGTTACCGAGGCATATACAGCCACAGAGGAGAAATGCTACTTCTGTTGGATGGGTTCCCGGACTCCCGTTGTTTTAAGGTTATCTCGAAAATGTGCTGGTCAAGCGAGCTAAGGAGTCACCGTCTTCTTGAAACACAATACAATTACCCGAGTGTCATTTAGATTTTCAATTTCCGTAAAAACGCATTTTTCTGTTTCACTACATGTAGCTGAGTTTGAAGTAAATGGAGTTACATTACCTTTGGTTACTATTATCGTATTCAAAAAAAAATAGTCATACCGAGTGAATTATCGACAATCCAATTCACGGCATCGAGATTTCCTATTGACGAAAATAACATAAAATAGCTGATTAACAATTTATTTTATGTATTACAACTTGCTCTGAAAGATATTAAGCTTTATTACTTCTAAAAAAATTACGTTACTACCCCACTCTAATAACATGAGTATCTGTTATAGATTCATTTCCTTAATGTGGTGCTCCAGAGTACTCCCGCTATTCTGACCATGTACAGAGAATGAAATGATCGCTTCAATTTCCTTGAGCAATTCAAATCGTTAGCAGTGGATGCCAACGGTTACATCTGCACCCAGGTCTTGGATGTTATTCCTTTTTCAAGGCAAATGCCAAATATATAAATATAGACGAATAGTTTCATTTCTTCATATGTACGTACACTCCCAAAACCTGAGCTCTTGTTTCCAGCGGACAAGCTAACATCTTAATCCTCCTCACTGTTTTTCATACTTTTTCTGTAATTTTCTTTAGGAGAATATGTTTCCCAATCAATACTTTTTCCTTGTCTTCTCAGGTCAATGACTGATGCATAATATTAAAGATAATAAGAAAAAAGCAGTTAATTAGTGCTTGAGCACAGCAGTTCAGAGCTCCAAGCAACTCTTCTATTCACTCCATTCTATTTTTCGGCGACTTAAGTTATGAACATCTCTTGGTAAAGCAATTTGTTTATCCCTAGTTGATGTTTTTGTTATAAATTTTAATTTTCATCACTGATTTATGCTGTCTTGATATCAATAAAAAATTTCGAATTTGAATTTCCAGAAATTTCCAGTGACGAATGGAACAGCATTTTCCGGAAATTGCGGAAAGGGGATAAACTTGCCGGGTATATCGTACAATGGCGGAAAATTTCGTATTGAGACTTTCTGTTTCATTTGAATTTCTCGCGTCACGGTTTCAAAATTTTCGGCAGAATGGTTCGATTTTCAAAAATTCAACAATTTCCGAAGGTTTTAAGGAAATTTCCGTGCATTCGTCCCCGTCTGCGAAATTTTCGATTTTTTTCCGTTGAATGGAAAGTGCCAAAAAATTCTCGAAGCCGAGAGTTTTAAAATTAAACTTGAGGAGGATTATCTCAAGAATAATGTTTTATCTGTTTACCCTCCCTGAGCCTACCTAGCACGTTCATGATGAGTATGACCATTGCAGATGCTGCCATACGACCCATGACGCGTTCTTCTATCTGCAAAATCACACGAGATGCTTTATTTCAATACAAGTTTGAGATATTTACGATGGTATTGATAATATTGAGGTACTGATAAAATGTGTTCTTTCGTGGTATCCGCAACGACGACCATGCACATCCCTTATCACTTCTCAGCAAGGGAAACTACCCGAAAACAAAATTACAGTTTACAGAATGAACCTCACAGAGAGACGCTGTCCAACAGTCGAGATTTAACTTCCTTTTTACCCTCCGAACGTAGCGTGTCTAGGAAAACAGTTATCAAGACACTGATCACATAGTGCGGTGTTAAAAAACTGGAAGCAGCTGGTAAATCTTATGGCGTATTGTGTCATTATTATAATTTCTCCTATTTTTTTTTGTGTGTGTGTATTTTCTTTTTTCTCGACTAAAAGAAATCTTAGCACGATCTCCCGTACCAAAGTCATTTGAATATATGTACCTCATTCAGTCTTAAATGCTTAAACTGTGGTAAAATATATCAAAGATGTCCTGGCTACGTTTTTTTTAATTTCTTCTCTCAGAATGGCTTTATGTTTTCGAGTGTAGCTTTTTCAATTATTTCTTTTCTCTTTCCGCGTAAATTAACATGTAATTGAGCAGCAGTGTGATTGGTTAATTATCTTTCTTCAGTCAGGTTGAACTAATCTTTAAGGCCAGCGCGCGAATTACGCAGGACATCTATCTTCCAGAGCTTTGAATACCAGATTCAAGCTGGGAGATTGTTATGATCTTTTTTTTTCTTTGTTTCAGTATCAGTTGGTGCTGGATATTCCATTGCTCGATGTTCACAAAGCAACGGGCAACTGTAGCTTCATTAAAGTGGCATTTGAATAGACAGATGGTCTTTTATTCGTTGAATACAAGAAAGGAAAAAAAGTCAACATTCAGTGCCGAATGTCCTGTGCGAATTAAATGTGGACTCCATAAACTGAGACTGAAAACAATGACAACTTTACACAAATTCAAAGCATGGTGAACCGAAACCTTTCAGAAAACAAATGGAACTTGGGCGCAATTTTAACGATGAATCAGGAAAATGCCCTTCTTCCTCAAAAAAGCTATTACTTTGTCCACAAAAAGAATTTGCTGCTAGAAGTTTTTTGCTAAAAAATAATTATATAATATGATAACTTGTTTTGTTGAAAAGTCTTGAGAGTAAGGGTTGTCCGGTGACAGAATATTAAACCTTTAGTTACGAATTTCGCAGTAAACGAAAACCTAAATCAGCCAGACATGTACAGGGCCAAAAGTTACAAGCACAATATTTATAGTTTAGAATGGTAACATTTCAAAGTCTTACCAACTTTTCAAGAAAGCCTTCGAAAAAAACAGCAGACGTCAAACCAGAGCCAGGAACCGAGAGTTTCGATTTATCTTGTTAGACTGAAAAATACATACACAACTAAATGCGTGATGTGTATATTTGCATACTTGAGTGATGGGAAAGTTTTATTTGAAATCTCCCTGGGTGAGCCAGATTTTTTAAGCCAATGAAGTTTCAAGTTCTGGATACGCTCTATTGCAATTAAGGTCGAAATGATTATTGGAATCGTCTAGGGGTCTTCAACTGGCATGAACTGTTTTTCAGGGAAATTTCTAGTTGCTTTTCTTTCTTTCCTACTTAAACATCAAACTATAATTTCTTGTTTAGCAGCGCAGTTAAATAACTCACGAAGGATGTAAGAGAAAAATAATTATGTGTGGTCCCAACATGGCGGATGGGTTCACTGAGCCGGAAAACCCAGTGAGAATAAGGCATATTGCTTAAGTAATGTTCCGCGTAAGAAGTAGGCAGAAATTGCTAGTCGGATGCCAAAAACTGAAGTGATTGCGGAAAATATTTTGGCCAAAAAAAAGTGATCTTGCCGACTTTCAAGTTGTTGATTGTCAGGACATTCATGAGATGATCATGACGTGGTGGACCAATAATAACGTCTGTGACAACACAGCTTAAAATTACTAAATATTCTTGTTCTTCGGCCATTTCAACTCTACAAGGAAAAGTAAACAAGCGGCGGTTACAAACATTATCCATAGACAACGCATGGTCTAATAAAAGTTTTCTGGTTTACTTGACGTTTCGTATGTTACAACATACATCTTCAGAAGTGAACGGTTATAACTGTTACAAACATTTAAAATACAAAAAAATAAAGAGGGGAACTGAAGATGAAATTAAAAACAATGACAAAATTGATACTACCGATAGTTGATACTACCGGTAGAAATTAATAAAGAAATAGCTTCTCGCTACCAACATTTTCATTAAGTGAGGGTTTGAACTCACTGATCAAAAGAGTTTCCTTAATTTTACACTGTAAGTCGGACTTTTCAGTAGCGATGATTTCAAAATGGTCCCATTTGATGTTGTGACCGGTAGAAAGTCCGACTTACAGAGTAAAATTAAGGAAACTCTTTTGATCAGTGAGTTCAAACCCTCACTTAATGAAAATGTTGGTAGCGAGAAGCTATATTTCTTTATTAATTTCTACCGGTAGTATCAACTTTCGGTAGTATCTTTTTTAGTTCGTCTCCAGTTCCCCTCTTTATTTTTTTTTTGTATTTTAAATGTTTGTAACAGTTATAACCGTTCACTTCTGAAGATGTATGTTGTAGCATACGAAACGTCAAGTAAACCAAAACATTTTTATTAGACCATGCGTTGTCTAGTGGGGGAAAGCATTGGGTGACGAACAAGTCAAAAGTTGCCAAGCAGACTACCTTTCATTATAAAATGTAAGTAATTGTAAAATGCAATTAAAATGTAAGTAATTAAAGTAAAATATTCACAAATTTTAGCGAGCAGATGACTTGTTTACAGTTCTTTGTATTGTTTAATTATCAAATTTGTGGCACCTTCCCGCCGGAATTCATGAATATATATATTTTTTTTTCAGGTCGAGGCTAACCCTGTACAAATGCGTTGTCAGCGCTTTTATTCAGCGGTCATGGCGAATTCGAAACTTGGCTATTGCGTCATAGCAGAAAATATTGACCTGCCTCATTTCCAAAAATGAATATTTTTGATACATGGACTGATTCGATTCATTTTATGTTTATGATGCCAAAATAATACGTAATACGAAACATATATTTAAGACTAAGTTAATGGCTGTGGTGAAATCATGAAGTCTATAATCTAACGTTGGGGAAGAGATTTCTTTAGTTGGGTAATTCATCAGTGTGACCTTTATTCCATTCACTCTAGATCTCACTTTCGTTAAAAAATTCATACCCATAACTCGGTGATCAAAAATAATACAAACTAACTGAACCAAAGTTATACCTAAGCAGGGTGCATCGGTTACATTTCAATTCAAGATAAAGGCTTCTCAAAGGCATTAATAATTCATCAAGTTAAAACAAAAAAAATTACAATCGTGAAGGACGTTTGGATACCCAGTCTTGATTAGTATAGATTTTGACGATTTTACTTCTTCGTTTACTCCTTAGTTTTTGTTTCGACTGAGAAGATGTATCACTCACGAGAGACAGTGTTTGATCGGCTAAACACCTTGAATATCGTCAAAATTACTCCGCTTTTCACAGTTTTTCAACTCTCTTCTCTGTGTTTGGATATCCCGATGGAACACTGTCTCTCGTGTACATTTTTGTATATATATTATATCCAGAATACATTCTACCTGGGGTGAGGTTTATTTAATTATTCAAAATATACCAAAACTCGAGTCTGAAAGATAACAAGGTAAAATCAAGGAAGAGGTTATATAATGCTTAAGCATTACGTGTGTCTTTGTAATTTGAACAATTATCCTAACTAATTAATTGGGTTGTCAGTCTGACTTCACCCAAAGCCTAATCTTAATGTAGTTAATGATATTGGTGTGATTGCAAAGCCATTGTAACTACAGAGTAATCCCAACAATTTATGAATAACGCTGTTGATATGACTGCCAATGTTTTCATTTAACTTTATGAGAAACGGTTCATTAAAAATGTTACTCAAGCAGTTGAGCAATCGGATTGGTTAATTTTAATTTGCCGGTCTGAATTTATTTAGTTGTGTGTTAAAAATAGCTAAATTATTACCGCTATATTTAGTTTATCATTACAGACACAAGACTTTTTTCCATCAGTTGGTCACAGAAACAAAACCGTTATAACAGCAGATCTGTTGAAAATAAAAGCAATCCACTATTTACAAAGTTGGTATCAAACATTTAAGATGATTTCTGCAGAACATTCGAGCAATAACGGCAAAAATTAAGTTACCAAAAGAAATCCTCATGGCATAATAAAATTTTGAATACAGCTAAGAAGACTTAAACTCTCAAGCTGACCCCGTGAGAGAAAATTGACTTGAGGTTATCCATATTTCAATGGAAACAGGCAATTCGCCGCGTGTTAAGACTTGGCCAAACGGAGTCGCAAGTAGACCCAAGTTCTCAACTTGCGGCTACTTGCGACTCCGTTTGGCCAGGGCTTTAATCAAAGACACAGTAAAACACGTTAAGTATTGTTACGAGGTTTGACACTAACTTTCTCGAGAATGCTTGAGAATTTAATCGGGGTCACTTAGAGAAATGAACTTAAGTGAGTTGTTTTAAATAGTATTCCCTGAGTTACCGTGCTACGAGTAGATTTTTAGTAATGATAATTTTTGCACTTATATTGCTGGAACTTTGGGCGGAATCCGTCTTAAAACATCTTTTTTTGCCTGGCCCTGAACTCTGACAAAGCTAACTGTTACCAGTAAGAACATATTTGTTGGTGATGAACAAAGCTCTGGGATCTGGATATGATACATTGTTCATTGGCAGTAAGAGTTGTCCGTCGTTCCCGCAGCCCAGGTACAAAGTTTTGTATTGCCTGTTTTTAAAAACTGTAAAGCCCCAGTAATAGGATGGCTTGAATCTCATTGACTTCTCTATTTTGCCGGTGTGTTCCTTAAAGGTGAACATGAAAAATTATTTAACATTAGCTGACAGACGAAAAACCATTTGAAATAAGAGTGGGCCAATTTTACTGTTAGCTTGAATAGAAGTCAGTTTAAGCGCCTATTGGCCCATCAAACCGGCGCGTATCCACTTCGGTTCTTAGTCTAAAAGTACCTTGTACCATTCGTAGGGGCAGCCACTCAAGAGTCGCTACCCCTACGTTATCCTTGTACTTTACCCCACGTTATCCGGCTGAGCCTCTCGCCCCCTGCCACTGACATAGCAGTTAATTCATATCCTTGCATAAACCAAATTGTAGCGGTAAAATAGTTACTAGAGGTGGCACGGGAAACGCCTAGTCCTGGGGGGAAAAGTGAAGGGGGGAGGGGGGTTTGCTTCCTTTTATGAGTTTTAGATGTATGTGCAGCCCCAATAGTTTTTTTTTTTACCGTTTTGGTCAGAAATAGGGTATAGATTCTGCTAAATAGAGTATGGTTTTTACACACTAGTCTAGTCTCTGGGTATGTCCATTTTGGTAGAAGCTACTTTTTCATCATTATCGAGAAGACCATCGTGATCAACAGAAGCCTTTCGTAATGCTTTTAACATCGTTCTGAACTAGGAAACTAATTATAAGGCAGGTCTGAAAAAGGGTATTGATTAAGGTCGCAGGTCGCACATTTTGATCTTAAATAGGGTAAAGGTTTTGGTTAGCCACGCCCAATTTTTTTCCGGCAGTCCTTCCCCTCGCCCATCTGTAGGGGAGCACTACCAAATTTACATAGCTACACGTACTCGCAACGGTCATTTTCCTTTGTAACTCTGTTTTTTTTTTTTTTTTTTTTTTTTTTTTTGTGGCAGGCTTAGCATCGATAAAGTGTAGCCAAACTTATAATGAAATTAAAGTAGTTCATGTAATGATCATGGCTGAATACTGACCACGGCTACTAGGTTCTTGCCTCCATCCGTCGCATCCAAAATGTAAGTCTTCGACTTCAGTGGGTCGACTTCAGTGGGTCGACTTCAGTGTGTCTAAAGAGAAAGCCATATCCAGTTGTGGTTGAACCTCTTGTTGTTTTGGCAACGGCTACAAAGAAATCAAGGAAATACTGTTACTCGCAATGCCAAAAATTGACAGATTTTCCGTAGCGACAAGTTAATAATGTATTTTACCGGCTGGTTATTTGTTATGGTGGTTTAGGTTTGCAGGTTTGAGGTTTTCACATGATAACATCGCATTAAGCAAAGACAAAAATATTTGATACTCTATTGGCACATCTTGTCAGATTAATTAGTCTTTTTACCACCGTTCATGTTAACCATGCAAATTACATTTTCGTGTGGTAAGCGCCCCTTACATTATAGAAGCTACGTTACTCTAAACATTGACTCGAGTTTTGCAGTGTAAGCACGAGCTAAACCTACCACACGTGTCTTTGACCTAAATGCAGATTGCACGGATATCTCGCGTACTTTTCTTTCATAGGAATATCAAATGGTAAGCTATTGGCAAATTGGGGAAAAGAGCACGAATAAATTTCAGGCCAAAGACCAAGCAAAAACCGTTGCTATCTTTACTGCGTGAGGATCGAGGTCCTCAGCCATCGTAAACTTACTCTTGTAATCCATGTCCTTGAAACTGCCATTGCAACTGACGGCATTGTTAGCATCTCGTTGAAGCAAGGACGTGGTTGCTGGGTTCCATAGTCGGTAGGGAGTGTTTTTCTGCACTGGATAATACATTAATGGCCCGTTGTTCTGTAAACAGATAGATATTTAGTTAATAGCAACGCAGAAATTAGATTCCCTATTTGGGCAACTTTCAAGTAGTTGCGATGGTAGGCTAGGATTCGGTAGGATTAACCCTTGAACGTTCACACGCCTACTGTGGTGCAAGAAGGGGATTGGTGTAACCCCTTCCCTGGGTTCATTTTACACGTACAATCAACAGATAGTCCACGGTCTGATATGTTGTGTTCGTCATGACGTCACATAACGTCATTAAGTCATCATCTTGGATCCTCCATTCCGAATTTCACTATTTTCTCAAAAGAAAAATGACGATGGTGTTTTCTTCCCCCTTCCTTTTTTCTCCTTTGTACGTTCAGGGGTTGCTGCATGTGTCACACTTGCAGAAAAATATCCGCTGCCTAACTGACGATACATTTAATGTTTCACATCAACCGTCTCCTCTTCTCCTCTAACTTCTAATGAATCAGCTATGGCTTTTTCCTACCAAGGGGAAATTTTAAAATGAATTTGCTCCCCCATTTAACCCTCTTAGTATTCCTTATGCCAGTAAAATTAAATCAAACTTGGATTAAAATAAAAGTTGCCGGTTTCTATCCCTTCCTCCTCTCTTGTACCCCGAGATAAATGGAGTTTTCAGAAATTGAAAAAATCTCGGAGCTTCTGTTTCGACCAAAAAACTGAACGACGGGACGGGCGGAAGGATTTTTTAATTAGTCAGTTTCTTCAGTTGTTTGTTTGTTTTTTCTATGACATATAGTTTGCAACCATCTACGTATACATGTAACTCAGACAGTGTACCTGGCTGCTTTCTCTGGAACACTCCAATTTGACCGCTGTATCACCCTCGGGCTTCCAATCGAGAGGTAGACAGACATAATCCTGAATACTTTCATCGTACTTTAGTAACTCTAGGCTCGCTGGAGGCACTTTATTCAAACCAACATCGCTAAAAGCTATCACGACAAGGTGAAGTAGTTTCAGAACATTGTCGCCTTTTTCGAAAGACACACTGCGATTGATTCCTTTAAAATCCACGTGAGCTTTGAGTGCCACAGGATTGTTCGACCTGTTTGTGAAAAAGCGTAGTCGGGTTAGCCTTTCTTCGATTTTTGCGAAATTTTAAGTCAGCATCAATCCTATTGATACCCGGCCTTTTTACCTTTTTTAGTCTGCTAGCCTGAGGGGGACAGTTGCTTTTGAAGCTCTTCCCATGTCACTTTTATTGTATTATAGCTATAATAATGAAAATTGGAAGATTTACCGCGATCGCACGTCGACAAATATTCCCTTTGAGGTCTGAAGTGCGGTGACGTCAAAATAATTGAAAATGACGCCTTTGATGTTCAGCGTGAAAGATTCCGTGCCGCAAAGTCTCCGTTCGCGTGTCGTTTGTAAGTTCACGTGCTGGCTGTGCCTGAGCACTACATTGGTGAGACCACTCGCCACATTAGTTCAATACGTGTCTGCGAGCACCTTGTGTCGGACAAGGTTTAACTCGCATGTTTTCAAGCTCTTGCAGTCATCAGGGACTTGTCGTGACTCACCTTGCATGCTCCGCAGAGTCGTTCACTATTCTAGATTCTGCCGCGATAAAAGAGATGCTGAATATTAAGTGGGAAATCCCAACGCTTTATATATGTAATCGACAGTGTTCTCGAGCAATTAAGGATTAATTTCACTTGTCTTTTCAAAGTTCTCGGACGAGGGCAATTAGGAAAACTTTGAAGTTAATCCTTAATTGCCCGAGAGCACTTGCGATTTCTTGTTTTTCACATAAAGGGCAAAATTCTATACAACATTAAACCTCACGAGACTCTGAGTGCGATGTGGATTTATCTTTAATCAATAATTACCACTTTTGATGATCATATGTTTAAACATTTTTAGATTTTAATATTGGCTTATTTATTCTAAATTTATACACCTTTATTTAAAAGGATTTTTTGTATTCTCGTTTCTTTTCGTGGCGTTAAATGATGGATGGATGGGTGGATGGATGGATGGATGGATGGATGGATGGATGGATGGATGGATGGATGGATGGATGGATGGATGGATGGATGGATGGATGGATGGATGGATGGATGGATGGATGGATGGATGGATGGATGGATGGATGGATGGATTGATTGATTTCAAGGTCTTGTCTTCGCGCTAACAGGTTTGCCGGTTGCTTGTAAAGAACAGGCTAGCAGTAGAACCATGGTTAACTACGATAGAATGGGGAAAGCCTACTACAGTAGTAAGTAAAACACAGCAAGTTCAATTCACTCAAAGCAATTCCTTAACAGACAAAACTTTAAGCAATCTTTCGAATATTCCCCAGCTAAAACTAAAATTGTATGTTTAGAAGCACAAATAAAATCTACTCGCGTTTCACACAACAGTTTGTGTATATTTTCCATAAAACAATGTTTAATAAAACAACAATTGACTTCGGTTTTTATGATATTCGGAAAAATCAAGGTGGAGGCCTCGACCTTGATTATTCCGGATATCACAAAAACCTCATCCAATTATTGTTGAATATTTCCCAATTTTCAAACTTGTGCGCGTTGCGAAAAAGATTTAAGGATAATAACCTCCACTGGCCTTCATTTGGGGTAAAAATATGTTCGATAATTTGTCCTGGAACATTATCTGTTCCTCGGAGCTCACAGTTTTCCGAGAGCGTAGCTCCGTCGGAAAACTGCTCGCTTCTCGGAACAGATAGTGTCTGCGGACAAATATCCTGGCATATTTTCGCTCCAAATGGGGCCTTTTGTTTATTTATACTGAAGCCAAGTGTACCTCTAGAGGTTGATATCTCACAGATTAAATCTATTACGTGTACAAATCCGTGAGAATACTGCAAACTGACGTTCAAATTTGTTTTGACACCATCATTTCTAGTTTTATCAATGAGCATCCGTAAGAACTAAACACGTCCCAAAATCGATCGCAAAAGTCTGTATCTTATCTTATAAATGATGTAACAACGGGGTTTCTAATGTTGCTACTGAATCAGATTATTATTTGCTTCTTGAAGGCATTAATCGCCGTTTCACAATAACTGAATCATTTAAACTTGTTACTTTGTACAGTAGCGAGTCTTAAAGAGATTATAATAGGGGAAAGAATGCGTCAGAAAACCTAATTACTAACTCGGGCTCACCTGTTTAGGAAGAAACAAATTGTTATTACCGACAAGAAGATCAAAACATTCGGGCGCTGAAGGATTCTCAGGATGACATGAAGTAGATACCTCATCTTACTCGTATTTAGCATGTCTAGGAAAAAGATTAATGCTTGCCTCAATCGTATTATAGCAGTTCACGCAGGCAGCAAATATACTGACTAAAACCCTGAAGGGCAAAATAATTTATAATCAACTCCCTTTGACATGTCAAAACACAAACGTGGAACAACAGAGAATTTGTCTGGCCAAGTGAAAGAGTCTCTTGTACCTGCTCTTCCTTGTTCACGTCAACGAAACAAGAATAATAATTGAAGGCATTTGGAATTTTCCTAACATAGATACCACACTAATCATGGCTCCAAAACATTCGTTCAGGTTAAGTAAACATCTTTATTTCAGTGCACTTTGGTATTTCTTTATCCGTCACAGTATGTACCTGATCTTAGCATAACACTAAGCGACCGGATGTTTTGTTTTGAATGAGTACGAGTATGGCCTATTCTTGACGCAACCTCTGAACTTCTTTGTATAACTGACACAAAGCCAACATCATATGAAACCTGTTAAGACTTAAGTTAACCAACTAGTGAGCGACTATAACAATCGGTAAACCGAGAGATAATGCTTTTGACAATAATTATAGCATGTTTACGATTATTTGATCGGCGGGATCACGATAGGGTAATATTGTGGACTGTTGTTCCCTGTGTATACACTCTTTTTTTTTGTAAGAATGTTGTTTTCCGGCCCAGGCTGAATATTCTTATTTTTCTGCCGATTTTAGGCTGAAAATATTCTTGTATTATTCTTAAATTGTAGCTTAGGACATTTCCGTTTTAGAATTTATTGTGGTATCAATTCGAAGTGTTTGGTATCTAGATCTGAATCGCGTTGTATGTGTTGTCGAGTGCAGGTTTTTTCGTTTTGTTGGCTAGTTTCGCCGTTCAGAGAAAGGAATAATTTTATACGGTTAAGTTAAAAACATAAAATTGCATTGTATTTACAGATGTTTCAACACAAAATTATATCTATCCTTTTCAAAATCTCAGCCTCGGCTTTATTTTAAAATATTCTTAAAATTTCACAAATTTCAGCCTCGATATTCTTATAAAATATATTCTTATAAAAAAAAGAGTGTACTGAGTTTGTCTACTTTATTTGTAGCACATCAGTTTTGTTCCTGTTTTCTTCTATAGGTTTTGTTTTGGTAGAAGAAAGCTTTATTGAGGAGACTGTTGTGCACATTTGTGCATATATCCATGCGATGTATATAAACATGAGTCATCACTTGACTAAGTTGATTTGGCTTAGAATCATCAATACTACATTTCACCTTAAATCGTAATGATCAATTTGTATGGACTCCAGCAAAATTGACCGGCTTTTTTTCTTTGTTTACCTTTTTTTCCTTTTTTTTTTGTTTGTTTGTTTCAACTCAAAGTGCAAATATACTTGCCTCGCTGTCTGACACGCTCAATGAATCTAATGAAAATTTTCTTTACTGGCGTGAGACAATTCAGTGTTTGGTATCAATAAGAAATCTTATCGCTCGGGGCAAACCCAAAATCACTTTAAATTTAAATTTAGATCTGTTTGGTACAGACACCTACGCAGGTGACTTAGACAGGTTCTCGAGATTAGTGCCCCGCTAGTCATAAGTGTGCCAAGCTTAAAATATTTTGTGTCACTGCCAAACTTCCTGTTTGATACACGTAGGTTCATGTTGTAACTCGTCATAAATATTAAACGAGTTAACCGCATCCGCTTAGCATTCCCTACTACTGCCTGCTTTTACTCAACGGTTCATAGTTTAATCAACAAGTGCAACGTTACATTTGCGTTGAGGACTTCAACTAATGAGAAGGTGAACTTTTTTTGCTACAGAATCGGGGAAGGGTGACTATAACACATGAAGGCGTTAAACGACTGCATCTGAATCTCCTGAAGATGAAGCTCAAGACTCATGTATTTCATTTTCACTCGGCTGCAGGTTTATTGAAGACAAGATTCATCAAGCGTGTGGCCTGCAAACGCAAGCGAGGCCTGGAGCGACGAGATGTGACGGTTTTCGCAATCTAGAATCAAGCAAGAGCGTTTTCAATACAGTTACACTAAGATGAATTTGACACTGAATTATCTTACGAGTTTCCTAGCATACAGTCCGCGGAAGTCTTTTTTTTTTTCGTTTGTTTTGTTTTCGTTTGTTTAATTTTTGTTTATCAGTAGTCCGGCTTCAGTTCAATAGCCTATTGAAACTTTAAGCTTGTTTTCGTTGTATAGTGTTGTACACAACTAAACCGTACTAATCGGTACTGAGGTTCTTTCGGCAAAATTCCTCTTAATCTTACAGAAACTACAATTTGTCCACTCAGCGTATCCAAAAAAATTAAATGACACTTCATCTTCGTACTTCTAAATATATCGTATTTATCCCGTTACAGACTATAGACTTTCTGGATACAAAGTAGTAGTATGTAGTTTTTTCAGCTAACTTGATTTAGTAAACTTGAGGTCACTCGTGATACGCAGCGCAAATTCCATCTGACTAAAAATGTGTTGGAATATCACGGTCTTTGGACATCATCTGTTCCTCGAAGCTCACCGGTTTCCCTAAAGTTTTTGTCGAGCTTTGCTCTCTTGTTTTCTTCTGGAAACTGAAAGATAATGTCCGAAGACAAGTATCCGAGTAGTTTTGCGCCAAATGAAAGCTATTGTTTATAATAAACTATATCAGCGACTGTTTCTTGGCGGCGAAAATAATATTATAAACTCAGAGACAAGGAAAATATAACTCTCCCAACAAGAACGTTAAGATATTAGCCGTCTCCGTAGTCGTGGCTTTATGTACCACGATTGTATTATTTTATTGGTATTATTGTATTATTTTTTTTCCAGATAACATCCCTTGATCTACTGATTGCCTGCCAAGTATTACTTGATGCTTCGTAGATTTAAAGGTTTTAATGATGCGAGAAATCTGCGTTTCTATTTCCGTTTGTCACTGATTTCATTACCTGTATTTTCTTTGGCTATGATTCCGTTAATCGCGTTAGCGTTTAGAATCATCTGCTTGGTTGGCATCCATACACGCTTTTTTATATAAGATAATCTATCATCAATATATCTTTTCCAGACCAGTGGTTTGTTAGGGCTTAGGCGAATGATTTCTCTGTCTATCGCGTTCATGAAGATATTGGCAAAAGCCATTGCCATTTTTGTGCCCATAGCTGTACCGTGTGTCTGGAGATAGTGCTTCCCATTAAATTGGAAAGAGTTTTCTCTTAAGATGAGTTGAAGCATTTCTCTGTTGAAGCGAGTAGGAATGGGAGGCGGCTATTTACACAGAATGTTTCGTATGCATTGCACGCAGTGGTTATCCCTTCCTCCTGTGGAATGTTTGTATATAGGCTTATAAATTCCATTGACACTAGGACTGTGTATTCTTCGACCTTTGTTTTTTCTGTTGTATCTTTAAGATACGATTATTGTGCTTTAGCGATAGGCTGAAGGAGATAGTCTACCCCTGAAAAGATGATATTCGTTCTGTCGGGCCTTCACAGCCCGAAATGATGGGTCTCCCAACTGGATTTGGCTTGTGAATCTTTGTAAGTGTGTAGAAAACTGGAATACGAGGCGGGTTTTGCGTGAGTGATAGCCATTTCTCTGTCATTGTATCAATATGCACTGACTATGCTTGCCATGGTGTAGTGATCTTATGAGTTGCGTGACTCCCTTATAAGTTTCGGTTACCATGGGTGATGAAAGGGCTCTGTAGTTTTCTTCAACATCTAGTTGTATCTGCCCCTAATGAATTTTGTCTTCTTTATTCATAATGACTGTAGATGTACCTTTGCCTGCCTTTTTTATGTTAATGTTTGGGGTCTATTTCAGCTCTTTGATTCCTAGATGTTCTTTGGTTGGCAGGTTGTTTGTAGGCTTAGATATTTGTATCTCCGTCATTTCTGAGTTTTGATCTCTTCTAGAAACGTTTCTAGTGCGACCGATGATTGAACGGGCGGCTCCGAGTTTGATTTTACATGGAAAGGATGCGGCTTTTTGTCTCTACCGCGGAAGATAAACTGTAGGCGCATTCACCTTGCAAAAGCTGCGAAATCCTTTAAGAGCGCTTTTCTAATGTGACTTTCATTTGTCACGGGTGTAGGAATATAATTGAGACCCCTTGACAGAAGGTTGATTTCGTCGCGCGTAAGATCGTAACCTGAGAGGTTCTTTGTGTGTGTTTTCTTTGATTCCATTGTTTTCTTAGCTATATCGTGTGCATTATTTTCTTTCGTTCCCTGCGTTTTTTTTGTAGATATGACACGTTTATCCTTTCCCGCCTTTTTTGTTTTGGGGGATTTTCAGTCGAAGACAACACTCTTGGATAAGATTCAACTTCTTTATTTTGTCCTCTCTATTGAGACAGACTGTTGTTATTCTTTGCCTCTACTGTACATAATTTGCAAGTTAATTTAAAAACAATATTCCAGTTCCAATCAAAATTAGTTATAAGCAGTCTGTGCAAACAACCTGTTATTTGATTTTTCTATTTCTTTTCTAATTCGAGCAGTCTGGGTTCGAGTCTTGGCTGGGAACATTGTATTGTGTTCTTGGGCGAGACACTTTACTCTCACAGTGCCTCAGTATCCACTCAGGTGTACAAATACATGTAGGTACATGTACTGGTAAATTTAATGTTTGGGGGTAACCCTGTGATGGACTAGCATCCCATCCAGGTGGTAGCAGAAATATTCCTAGTCGCTTCGTGCTACCGAAACTGGAATAAGCGCTGGCCTAATGGACCGCTTGGCACATATGCAGACTTTGCTTCCACTTCTGAGTTGCCATTTGCCTCTTTTTCACAACAAGTGCTTGTGTTTAATGTTTCACATAAAAAAGACTTGATTTTTATGCGAATGAATATACAGGTGACATATATTTTCATACCAATAGTTTCGCACTAAGACTCGTTTTGCCACAGGGACAAAAGTAAACTTGGGATTGGGCTATTCATCCATGAGCTGCTCAGGGAGCCTTTGATTTCTTTCCTGTGCTTTATAATTCGAACTTCAGATATTTCAATCTTTAAATTTTTCGGCACAAGATTTAATGTTCGGATTTTTTCCGGCATAATTAGGCTTCCTTCGCTGCGCCATCACTTCGTCTCCCGCTAAGTGGTTTCTAAATGTTGAAAAATACTTTTCTTTTCTTACTGAGTTCTTTTCAATGACAGCAATATCACGGTTATTGACAAGAACTTTCCCCTGTTATTAGCAGGATTACGGCTCAAGGTTCGTTGAGACGTACAATTAATTTAGGGAACAACGTTACGCTGCAAGTTTTCTAGCAGCAGGTAGGTAAGTACTACAGACTATTTTGTCATGGGTATCTAGTACAAAGCACACACCCTAGATACGATCACTACATAATTTAGTGAAGGCAGCCTCCAAAGCCTGCGAATAAATTTTCTTTTTTTTCTGGAGGGCTTATCTCAAGCTCACAGGAAGCGTTAACAACCAGATATGCACGTCTCTTTGCTAGCAAATCAGACTTACATTTTTACTGGATCTGGCGAGGGTTGACATTAGTAGAACCTTTTCTTTTCTCGATATGACTAACAGGCAATAAGTTGTAACTTCGTTCCTTCCGAGCACGAATGCTTGCAAAACTGATCAAAGGGCCTTTTTTCTAAAATTATATATTGAATTACACAACAGATATCTAGCGCAAGATGCGTTCCGTTTGGAAACGTGGGACAACTTAAGAGCGCGTGACCAGCCACCTAGTGTGACTTTTAAGATTAAACCAAATCAAACAAGAGAAAGAAACTTGTGCTATAGGAGCACTTACAGTTGCCTCGTGGGACGTTTCTCTCTAAGGAATCTGCTTGCAGTGCACTTCGCAGCCGTAGAAAGCTTAGACTGTCTACAAATTGTAGGCGTTAACAGGCTTTACATCCGGCAGAGCCGCTGAAGAATTACTCGGTACCTGGGTCGACACAAGTTAAACTCGAAACAGTTAAGACCTCTGAAGTATTTATGGCGAAGGATTGAATTATTAAAGAAGAACCAAATTACCGTAAAATAGTGAGATAGTTATAAGATAAACTAGCTAAGTAGACACAACATTCGACAAAGCACGACAATAGGTCCTTTGCACGATACCGTCACGTGGTACGGAATAAATTATGCTGGGACGCAAACAACGCAGTGAGACAACTCTTACTGCTCTTACCAGACCAGCCCCACTTTCCTGTGTTTTAGAACGGTCCCACCGCGTTATTTGCGTCCCAGCACAATTTATTCCGTACCATGTGACCGGATCGTGTAAAGGGCCCATTTGAACAGCTGGACACAATGGACGATGACAAAGCAACATCTGTCTCCAGACATCTGATTTTACTTTACAAAAAAATAAGCTGTAGACACTGATAGAAAATAATTTTATAACGGTTATGTGCCACCTCAACCTGGTGAATATTGATTAGTCTTCAGATGCTTGAATTAATTAATTGATTGATCAGTCAATCTATTGGAGCTTTTTAAGTCTAATCTGAAATGATGTTAAAAAATGAAACTAGCAACCGGGTGTTCGGATATTCCCTGTAGAAGTAAAGAAAGAAACTGTTTCTTTACTAGTCTTTTATATATTTTCAAGCAGACTTTGATAGGTCTGTTTATTATCAGTTTTTTTCACCATTGTCTTAATTAGGTTCCAATCTTTCTCTTTAGGATTTAAATCTTGTTCTGTTATAACCAACCGTCACTTCTGAGGATGTATGTTGAGGCATACGAAACGTTAAGTCATTAATCAAAGGTTTTTTTTTCACAACATGCGTTGTTTTTTCATGCTTGTAACCGCATTTTGCATATTATTTCTGTCTGAAGCTGAAATGGCCGGAATATAAGAGTTTTTATAAAACACTTCTCTTTTATTTATCGGGGTTTTACATGCTAAACATAAAATTGTTGATGTTTTTTTGGTAATGTTAAGTCTTAATTGTGAAATACTAAATTGTTTTCATTTTTCTTCTGTACATGCGGATAGCAATTGGTTTAGATCTCTCTCGTCTGGCCACTGAAGCCTATTCGTGATCTCTCTTGTTCGGCCATTGTAGCATGTTCGTAGAGCAGTGACTTTTAGATGGAACTGATCGAGCTATGAAGAGTTTGTGTTCTGTGAATGTACAAGGCATGCCATTGATCCAGTATCAATAACTAGTTTAACAAGCTTCTCTAGCTTTAAGAAAAAATGATTACATTTTTAATTTGAAAAAATGGTTGACTGGTCATGCCGAGCGCGCAGAACTTAAACTTATCAATATATCAACTTCTGAGGTGACCTCCGTTAAAAGTTTTATATGGCCTATAATTGCAAGCCATACAATTATAAAATTTTATTTATTGACCAAGCGTGCAGCCCATTCAGAGAGAATATCGGTGTTATCACAGCTGATTGATCACAACTAGGTCCTCATAGAGAAGTCAAGGCTGACATTTTTCTTGCGAAATCCCGAGTAAATTTAGTTAATAACAATGAAAGAGGTGTGGTAAGTTGGAAGAAGAATAACAGACTTATTATACTCCTTCATGATTTTAATGGTTGTACTAATCAAACTTAAGCCGGTCCAATGCTTAGAAAACGTTCCATAGCTGCTGACCATTTTAGTGCGAAAACTAGCCCCCAATCCCCTCATACATAGGCCCCGTCCACACGCATCCGGACATTTTTTAATCCGCAGCTTATTCTTTCCGAATACGGCTTCCGTCTATCCAGAGAATTTGGCAGTGAATTTCGGATTTTTTTTAATCCGATCTCCAGAGTGGAAAAAAAATATCCGCAACGAATCTGATAATGTGTGGACGGCGATTCCGATGAGGTAACAAAACCATGTCCAGTATCTTACCGAACAATAAACCAATATGGCAGGACAACGTGTATAGGCCCGACTTAAAAGCATTGAATTCTTTTTCTAAATCCCTGAAATGAAGGTAACGAACATCATTGCGGGAGAACATCAAGCACTGCTTGCCAGAGGAGATGTTAAGATAAGTATTATTCATTCAGTTCACGTTGTGGTGGGAGTCAAGATGCCAATTTCCCTACCGTCAACTACTATACTGCACTAACGCCTGATAAAGGTGAACCCTTTCAGTCGGAGCCTCCTTGTATATGCTATTAAGGGAAGTACCCTCTCCCTCTCTGGAGCTAACATCTGTAAGTACTAGATGCTTATACTCATGCAGACTGCTGAGAACAATTTGTTGCTATTTACGTGTAAAAACTGAATCACCGTCTAATTCTTAATAATCTCAACCCAAGTAGCTGGTCAAATTGCGTTTCACCTGGAGCCATCCTTTCCTCGAGCCAATACCCAAGCGGCCAATAAGGACCAGACGATTACACACTCTTTTTAAGTCATCACTGTTTCTCGATTGGGAAAAAAGTACAGCCATTCTTTTGCCTAGTTAGGATCCAGCTTTTGTATAGCTGCTTGGAAATGGTCCCAAGATCTTTTCCTGTCTCAGTAATAAACTTCCGACGCTTCACTGTTTGCTGGGTTTATCTCGTGATCACCGTATTGTATGCTGGTTGAATTTTTCATGGAATGAAAGAGATCTCTTAAGATAGACAACCAATTTTCGGCCACCTTGCATCATTAATTCAATCCAATTAAAAAAGCGCGACTGGAGGGAAATTAAGCTGGACAAAACGTGTGACTTTTTGACTTGTCTTTTTTTTTCCTTTGACTACTTGTACATTTGCAGCTTTTCTTAACAGTGGAGCATAGCAGTTATGGAGGTTCGCGCCCAAATCTTTCCAACCTAGAGAAGTATTTAAATTTGGCAATACAGTATGGTAAAGATCAAGAAAATATGAAAGCAGTAGCAAGTTGTAGTATTTAATGCAGCTTTACATAGATCAAACTACATACAGTTCGCTTTTAGGCGGTTTCAACCCTTCTACAAGGAACTTGCGCGTAATAAGCTAATGCAAACTACTTGCGTGATGATCACTTCTTCTACATCTTAAGAGCAGACTTCTGAACTGCAGCGTTCTTCATAGGCCAAGCACGTGGTCGTTCCCATGCTAGGGATAAACAACGGTCCAAGGGAACACATTTCTTGCAAGATCTCAATGTGGTCCGAAGACGAACAAAATCTTATGAAACGTTGATTTGGGCCTCTTCCCAGTTCCTTTGTGGTAATGTACATCGCGCAAACTGGGTTTTCGCCTGGGCATATGACTCCCTTTCCGGCTTTTATGTTACAGTCTTCCACACTATCATCACTGATGCATGTCATGCATTTCGGGACGGCTTGCCCTTGGGAAAGAGGAAAATAAGCAAATTTTGAGAAAGACAGAAAGAAAGAGAGAAGTAAGGAAGAAGATAAGGAACGTTGGAAAGAAGGGAGGAGTCTCTATCGTTGTCCTTCATTCTCCAATTAAATCTCTTTTCGTCTGTTATTCAGGGATTTTCAGTTTATCAGTGTGTATGGTTAGAATTGACACTAGTTACAAGCAAAATAACGTCCTTATTCAACTTCGCCCCCAGGAAGCAGGAAGCAAGGTGGCCTCGTGGTCCTAGCGCTCGCCTCTGGATCAAGCGGTCTGGGTTCTAGTCTTAGCCGAGCCCATTCTGGTCTTGGGCTAGGCAATTAACTACTAGAGCCGTGGTGAGTCCCTTCATTCCGGTGTATACATGGGTGGCTGGTACGCAGAATTTACCGTTACCTTTACCTAACTTTTGGGACTTGGGACAGACTTGTATCATATGCCTTCATACTAGTGAGATATTGGGGTTTTCTTACCAAGACTAGCAATTCCAAGGAGAAGGACCACGATAACTGCAAATCTCATTGCGTTGGATCTGAAATGATGCAAAAATTGAGATTTTAGGGCAAAACATTGTCTAATTTTGTCAAGTAAGTTTGGCAACACTGCCAACAAAAACAGCAAGTTACGTACATCACGATCACCCGCGGAGGAACCAGTTGGACTGTATTTCAAGGCTTAAGTGCACTTCCTCTTTAAGAATGCTGAAGAACCATTTTTTTGTTTAGAAAACAGGAAATAAAATGCAGGGAAGGAAATTAAAGGAAACCTTTAACCAGTCCTATTTGGTTGTGTATGTGTGCAGTTTCTAATAAAGGGCTGTCAATGCCAAACCAAACTTCAGGGATTATACCGGAGATAAGTGTCAAAATCTGTTTACATCCACTCACACTCTATGGTTTGGGTTGAAAGTACAAAACACTTAGCGCCCACGTGGCTGATTCACCTTGGCTGGTAAAACGTTTATTTGGCATGGGTCGTGACGATTTCCCGAATTCTCAACAAATAAAGCAATCATGCATCCTCTGCCCAAAATTATGCCCGATTTCCGGGTGGCAGTCAAATCCCGAATCCCTTCCCCAGCCTCGCAAGCTGAGAAAAACAACCTTTGTTTACACAGAGAGCAGGAGATAGCCTAAATAACTTTACGTCAAGCTGAGAGTGAGAACTGCGTATGCAAGTCAATTGCGATAGCTGGTTGGCGATCACAAATTGGCTCTGACAGGAAATATCCTCTACTAAAGTACAATATCTTTCAAAGGAGAGAACGCTAATTGAACATTAAATATTACCACAAAGGAATCAGCTTTTTAATAAAAAAAAAAAGCTGATTTCTTCGATGATATTTAAACAAAAAGCATTTCCTTGTCAAAGCCTCAGATACTAATCCACGGGGTCCTATATAAGTTTCAGTTTCATTTAGCTATTTTGCTTATTTTTGAATATAGGTGGTAAACAATTTTAAATCTGGAAACGCCCTATTTACAGCTGAAATCCGTTTTCTACAGACCAAATATAGTTAATCCTCCTCTCGTGTTGTCTTTGATTTAGCGCATTTCCTCAGTTATAACGTATGCAGCTTTTTGCTCGTATATAAACCAAAAATTCTCAAACTTTAGAATCAAAGTGTTTTTCAAGCGTTAAATTTTCTACCAAATATAAAATTAAAGGGGCTAAACGATGGCAAACGTTGCATTCTGCGTGTTACGTCGATGAACACGTTAATTGTCAACAACTCAGTATTCATGCTGTTTCATGCATCAGCAGTCCTCGTTGAATCCATAAGGTCCATTAGGCGTCACTAATATAGCAGCCAGATTTCGAAGAACAATTCCTAGCCTGTGGTTTTGAGGGAAGCAAACAAAATCTTGAAAGAAACCGAACAATTATTATATCCTAAATCATTCACTTAAGTCCGAGGATACCGCTCAAAACACAGCTCAATTTTAATTATTTAGTCAAAGAAAAGTTATATTTCTCGAAACAAAAATAGAATCCCTGCAGCAATTTCTATTTTCTTTGAATGGAAATTAATTGGAAGATAAAGGCTTTAATTACTTATAGGGTCAATGTTAAGGGGTTTATTTCCAGTTGTTTTACTGAAAATAAAATGCTGCGCTTGTGAAAAAGTATGGTAAGGAACTAAAATTCGCGTTGACTTGGGCTTCAGCGTTTAAAACTTAAAGTCCTAGAAAGATTCAGTAAATACTTGTCCTGTGTTTTCCAGTAGTTTACAAGCATCTTAACCATTCGATCTTTAAGCATTGAAGTAATTACCCGGTGAATAATTTTTAAAAGATTAAGATCACACTTACAACGAAACATGTTTCAACCTAAACTTAATTATTGTTTCATGAACTCTGCACGCGCACTCTGGCTGCTTTTGAAAAAAAAAATCTGAATGGACAAATAAAGTATGACTTGCTTCTTAACTCGCGTTGAAGTTTATCGAGAGTGAATTTTTTTTCTTAAGCGTAAAAGTTCGAACTTTCAAAATGGAAAATTACCCGCGTTTTCTACTTTTTTTAATGAAAAATAGCATTGTTCTTAGAACAAAATTGATTAATATGGAACATCTAACACATCCGTTGAAATCATTTACCAAGATAACAACACAGCATATCTTAATCAATCTTAGTCACCATCTTCTAGGTTCGAAAGAAATATAAATATAAAATACTTCGGTAGCTCCAAAAGAGCAAATATTACTTTAGAATTTAAAATTGAACCCGAAGATCCCGAATTTTGATCCTCTTCACCCAGAAGCCAGGACACATTCGGACTTAATGTTCGAGGGGTTTCAATATCGATTTATTTGATGACTAAATCACTGTTAAGAGTTAACATCGGATACCTTACAGAAGCAGAGGGTTTCTGTTATACTGAGAACGTGTTTAGCCTTTTTCGTACGTTGCCACCGTGTCACAACTGAAATTAATAGCCTTTCGTTTATTAAGCTCTATCTGAAGTCCACTAATAAAAAAGGCAAACAATGACCTGCATGTTGACAAATACAAACGCCTTTTAAACTTTGAATGGTAAAAATGGATTTCACCAATAACAGGCGATATATCATGTGTTAAGATCACAGACCATATGTTATTTAACACTAAGATTCCAAAATTACTTCCAAATGCCAGCCCTTGCCATTGCATTTGAATGGAAAATCACTCTTTCAATTTAACCAATATAAAAATTATTTTTCTACCTTCCGTGGTGTGAATTTGCGATATTAGCTTGTCAGATATAATCGTGAAGCTAAGACTGTTGTGCTCTGGGTTGTTTTGAATTAAAACGCGCATTTTCTTGATTGATAAATATCGTGGGAACGTACTCAAGTATCTCAGGTGCTATGGTTGACCAGACATTGTATAAAACAGAGCAGAGAAAGAGCGCCAATGGCGATACTTCCTTTCAAAAAACAACTCTCCGATAAATTGGAGATTCTGAACTTCCAAACGTTAGGATGAAAATTACTTGATTCGGTTTATGAAAAAAAAATAACTCTGAACAGTTCATTTTTTTTTCTTTTGCGGGGGGCTGAATTAGGTGTTAATTTTGTATTTTGTCGGTGACTCATGGAGGCGCAACAAATGATTAATAGTCAACGAGTAGAAACGCCCTCAAGTTTAAACACCAAGCTTTCGAGGTCCAGTTTGTTCAAATCAAAATGGTTCGAAAATCTCATGGCTCAAAATTGTAGCGGAAAATGAGCTGTGTCCACAGTATAGAAATATGATCACACATTTCTATCGCTAAGCGCAAGAAAATATAAATCTAAAACAGCCACCGAAATTAGGTTGAAAAATAGGCTTGAGAAAGTAGAAAAAAATGTATATAGATATAGAGAAGCTTTTTTGTGTGTTTTACAGCAGTCTAAAATTTTACATACCTGGATATGATATCGTCGAGATGTTGTCGTATCTACCAGCGAGAAGACACGAAAACTTTGCTTCTGGTCTCGATCCCGTTTAGACTTTAAGAATTTTCAGCGAATGGCAAAGAGCATACAATACTTCTCAATTATAAAGGCATGGGATGACGCAAAAAGCTGCCCTTCTATTGGTCGATTAAAAAACTGAAAAACTTTTAACGCGTCAAGACAACTGCTTTACTGTGGATCTTATTAGTCGACTGTTGAAAGCTGTCAATCATAGATAATACCTGTATTATACCCGTCCCATCGCAAACAATGCAGCCAAGTCGATAAATTTCCGTATTGCTTCTCATTTCCATTTACAGTCAAGCGGTAAACGATTTTTGAAAATAGATGATGCCTAAGAAATCATCCAAATTTGCCCCACTGACACAACGGGGAATGACAATTTTATATTAAAAGTTTATTCGCATGTAAACAGCAGCAATGAAATTGAAATTTTGCATTGTGATGATCGATTGTTGGTGGACTTTTAAAAACGGCTTGGTGATGAAGTTCTTTTGTGAATGACAACTAAAAAAACTACAGGTGCACTTTTGATTTCACAACAAGAAAAACACGACGGCATAAAATTCGTTTTTTTCATCAAACCTTTCTTATATGTTCTGTGTTCGCAATTGTGTAATACTGAAAAAGCATTAATAAATGCACGTAGGTAACCGATCGAAGAAGGACAATATTTTTTCATTGAGCGTTAGCAGATTAGCAGCTGCAATATTATGTAATAAACTCCAATTGAGTTTATATCTGATATGACCATTTCTCGATACTGTGAAGTCCTGTCCTTTTTAGGCAAGATATCGCCAATGGAACTTCACTTAACTATATGTTCAATTCTTAACTTTTTTTTAACTTGATTTTCGTGATTTGAAACCTGGCACACTCTAAGCGCACGCACTGACAGGAATGGGCACCAGTGATGTAAACAGAACTCAAAGGCATTGAAGGTGGTTCTAAAGCTTCAGTTTGGTCGGGATGCACAAAAACAAAGCATGATTTAGAGGAAGCTCTCGTTTCTTCTGTTATCTTAAGAAAAACGCTCAGTCAATACGCTATGTTACTGCGTGTGAAAAGTTGCACAATTTCAATTGGTTGCCTGAGATGTCCTATTTTGCAGATCTTTAACATATCTCGCGAATTAATATCGCCCATTTGCATTTCTAATGGAACCTTGCACAACAAAAACTGTTTTCTCTTAAGTAGAAACTTTCTTCCGCTTATGCATAGTGCACAGTTTTGATAAGAAGACTTGGCATGTTTCCGAAATAGATTCCAAATAATACTGTGCTACATTCCTGGTAAACCTGTGTCAATGTTTGTTTGGTATTTTTTTACTATTTTCAAAACAAACTTCTACAAATCAAAGGTTGTAAATGCTTTTAAAAGTGTTTCATTGTGTTACATTTAATACTTAAATCCATCGTAGGAAAGCAGATTTCTTCCCTTTTTTTCGTTTTCGTTAAATAATTCAAGGTGTGTATCGCAACAACAGACATGATAATTTGCTCTCAGGTCGGCCAAGCAGAGCCGAATGGATATCATAAATGAAAGAACTTCAAAGGCTATAAATTTAGGAACCGCCTATGCAAGTGTAGTATTATGATTTGTCCCCTGCATGGGACAAATATTCAATAAGGTTTGACTGCTAAGTTGCAGCACTGAAGTACTCACTTTTATCGGCTCGTTTCTACTTTCTAATAATTTCATTTAATTATAAACTACTGAGCAAGTTGTTTGATAAATGTACTCATTGATATATTTAATCTGTTTCAATTTCTTACGCGCGTTTGCCCAAACTGGATTTACGAAATTGGATAGATTCAGCAAAATTGTGAAGAACCTCTGATGACGACAACTCAATTGAGCTATCTTGTTAGGTATATACTGGGAAAGCTGATCTCATGTCTATCTTCCTTGTTTCGTCGTAGTTAATCGTGCATTTATATGTCGTGAACTTGCGAGCCTTGCATGACTTCCCTGACGTGGACCTCATTTTAGTCCACCAACATCCAAGGTATAGTTCATTGGTAGGATTTACACAAAGAGAGCGGAATAGGGAGGCGTATCTCGCAAACAAAGCAGAATCTATAAATTGAAAACAAGTTTAATTTAATTCTCTTTGAATACGCCTAAAGCTGGTCCGGAAGATGACGTTACGAATCGCCCACGAAATAAGTTCTTCTGCACACGCAATTAATCCGTAAAAGAAAGCTTCTATCAGGCAAAGAAAATAAGCTAGTAGGCCAATAAGGGAAACTTTTGTCTTGCATCATTCTTAAGGGAGATGCTGAAGGGCTTCTGATAATCTTTTTTTTTTTTCACTGCCTGATCATCTCTGAATCTCTTTTTTATCTAAGAGAAACTGTTAAGCGTTATCTAACTTCTATCTGGCAAGCCTTTAGTCAGTGTTTATGCAATTCAAAATGCTTTTATGTGATTTTTTTCTCCCCGTACTTGCACACCATACTTATTCTCATTCAAATAAACAGTCCCTAACATTTCCTTCTCAGGTTAACTAATTCGTCTCAGTCTTTGTTATAAATTAGCAAAACTTTGTAACACCCCTCGTGCCTTTCTTTTTAATTTTTAATTATGTCACCGACAGAGTGCTACACAGCAGTTCAATATTTTGTTATAGTTACCAAGGCCAAATTTCTTTTTCATTAAGGTCTTCCCTGGTGCAACTGAATATTGATAAGCGAAAAAAACTACTTTCAGCGTCAAAGTGAAAACATTTGAAGCTGCCATCAAGCTTTTTAGTACCATAACTAAGTATTAGTTCCTTTTTTTCTTAAATCTTCAAATAAATGGTAAATAGCAAAATATATTGATATACCTAATCTTTAAACATCAGATTAATCAATGGGGGATATGAGCAAGTTTGACGATATTGGACAAACATTTCCATGAATAAGTTCTGTACGTGATTAATCCCGAAGACAAAGTCGACGTCCATTATATACGTGGGTCGAATTAAAGAAACCAATATTAAGTTCCTCGAGGTCCATCATTAAATGACACAAAAGTACCTAGTCCGATGCATTTGTTATCATAATTGATTCCCCGCGCAATTATCCGTTCATAGGTTAAGAAAACTCGCCATTAGCAAGAAATCGAAATCGTTTCCAAAACTTTTAAAGGTGTCTAATATTTTAGAAAATGACAGATCGCCCCATTTTTTTTCTAGAGTTTCTGTCAGTACCAACCTCGACGTATTTCTCATAGCTGATTACATCGCCAAACCACCATTCAAATCGACCAGAAATTTTGGTTTTTGTAGAACATAATGTTAAAGGTCACAAAGGATGCAAAAGCGAAAGACAAGCTAAATCAATCTAAAAAAGGTTATAGTGTAATTAAATATGTATTTAATGACAGTTTTAGGTTTGACTGGGTGGGAAACTGTGTTTGTTTATTTTACATGGGAAACGTCACGCGCGCTAAGTTCTCGGGCAAAATGATTTCCCTCCGTTCCACCCATCAAGTGTCAGCTCGCAATATGCTTCACTGATGTCTTAAACCAAAAATGCAGTATTTTACTGTTTGTTAACATCTTAATGTGCGAAAGCGGTATCACATAAAATGGATTATTTAATTCGATTTAGGTACTTGTACGTGGCATAAAACATAAACATTCAAGGCAATAGACCTCTTTAGCTAGAGCGGTTTGTTTTCCCATTGTAGAACACGTGGTATTCTCTGGAGAATTTTTCTTTTGTCCATCTTAAAATTATTCATTCATATACACGGGACTATTTGAAAATTTGAAAGCAAGAATTCTCAAGAGTATCATCACGTGGTCTACAATGGGAAAACAAACCGCTCAAGCTAAAGAGGTCTATAAAGCTAGTGGAAAATGACTTAAAGTGAAAACCTACATCTTGAAGCTGAAAATACGAGTTGAAAACCTCGTACTTGTCACAAGACCCCTAATTAACGGTTGGTGTTCGCGGTAAATTTATATCTAAAAGTCTCGACTGGCTTTTCGAAACTTCAAAATTTCTGGGCGCTAAAGGCATTAATGGCTGTTACTAAAATTGACCCGCGTCACACACAAGAAAAGCATTTCATTCATAGGGGTCAACTAATTTTTTTGGCTCAATTTTTCGTTTCAGGCCTCTTCAATATTCAAATCTGACTTTTTGGCTGCTTGATAAGACTCTGAAGTTGTTTTGCCAATAAAGCAAATATTGGAAACAAAGATTTCCCTACCTACGTCTTCAAATCACTCGGCAACCACTAAAATGGTAACATCCAACATTTCTGTATTCCCAGTGTCAAGATTCTCTTCGGCGAGACAGACAGGACAAGTTTGTTTCCAAGCTCTTATCGTTTACACAACTTATAATCAGAAGTGTAGCACTTTTGTTTTATCATTGCAGCAACTGTTATTGTTTTGTGGTTAGTGTTTCAGTTGTTTGTTCTATTGTACTCTCAAAGGGTAGCAAACCATTCATGTGAGACCTTACGAGAGTTGCTACGTGACCTTATGATGCGTTGTCTACGGTTACAGCTACAGCCCTTCGGACATCGTCTCCAATATGCATATATATCAACAACAACAATTTGATAATGAAATCCATGCCTAATTACGACATTTGTTTAATACTCAACCCCAAGCCCCGTTTTGCGAATGTGCAATCTCAAAGTGAAAATGCATATTCCAAAATTGGAAATGAAAATGTTCGGTAGAATGGAAAACGCCCACTGACAAAACTGAAGCCATGCTGTTTCACATAAATATTAATCAGTTCAGCGGGTAAAAATTAAGCTAATAACATGACAAACTGGTCAACAACGAAAACGTAAGTTTGTGATCTTGAAGTTTCCTGTGCGGTACGAATTTCGGAACATTAAGGTGCGCCACTCTTTTAGCTCACTTGTGTAATATTGGGTGCCCAAAGCGCTGATGAGCCTATTTATTGATCTACCCATAAAAAAGTATCTCTTTAATTAATTACTTTATTTGCTTATTTACTTTTACAAGTCCAAATCGAAGGGTATTACGAATGTTGCATAGTTTCGATGAACGACAGTTCTTTGTACGGTTAAAAAAGTTACCTTTCATGAGGGAAACGCATGGGTTTCACCCAAACTAGAAAATTAAAAGCAGGGTAAACTTTAGATATCTAAGAAAAACAAACAAACAAATTAAGGCTTGTCTTTCTTCGTGTTGACTGTACTATGAGTACAAATATGCTCAATTGCATGTCTTAATAGTCTCGAGGGTATTCCCGCAGGGATTGTCGTTGATCTTGTTGTCTGGTTATATGCTTTCACGTCCCTGTTTATCCAACTGATGTGAAAATGTCCTGAAAGAGTAGATATTCTCTTCATATGCCAGTTATTGGATTGAAAATTGAACATTTCAATCACTGCTCCGCCTGGCGCCATAAAAATAGGAAACGCATGAGCAGCTCCATGCATTCCGAAGAAAATGTCTGCTGAGGCAACAAGTTCCAACTGGCGTTCTAATGGCAATGAATCTAACTGGGCAGCGGTAATATTTAGGTTTGGAAAGCCATTCTTCATTTCATCTACGACATCTTTCTCGTTGGCAATTTTCCTATCAATGATACCCTTTAAATTTCTTGGGTGATTCTGGTAATCTCTTCTGAAGGTGACTAGCACGTTAAGTTTTTTCTGAACGCAGTCTCTCAAGCGTGGTCCCGATGGAATGCCAAACCGCTTCAACACATAAGACCTAAATGGTTGAATAAGATTAGGAGTCACTAGACTCCTGTCCAATAAAGGACACTTCACTCGTGGATATCTCCAAACCAAGTTTTCAAGCATAACGTTATTTGATTGTTTAAAGATGTCATCAGTGCCGAGCTTTATCAACCTCTGGAACACCACACTCCAGAAGGGATCCAGTGAAGAGGGTGGATGAGCATCCATTAGAACAATATTGAGCTTCTCTGGTTCGATTCCCAATCGTTGCGTCGTGATAAAAATGTCCAGCAGATCAATAATCGTCCAATAAACGTTGGCATATTCAAACCTTTGGATAGCAAGGTATTGGCCTGCATGAAAGGATTGTTTCATTCCAAGAAGTACAGAAATTGAAGGGTTTGCAGCTTCAAAAGCAGTGACCCATTTTCTTAACGCGTGATATTTTTCTGCCGAATGTAATCTCTCCTTCGCGTCGTTAACATTACCTACACAGTACAACGTGAAGAAGCCTTTCTCTAACTTAAAAAATTCATCTTCGGCTGCAGGCTGTTCCAAATTGGTTTCAAGAACCCTAGCGCGGCCAAGGTTTGATCGAATTGTGATATTTCTAAAGAGCACTATTCCTCCATCCATTACATTTATTCTATGTGTACATGATCTGGTTTCATTCTTCTGTAGAACCGCCTTGAAAGTAAGATTCCTCGCAATCTTAAGATGGTTGCCAGTTTGTGGGATTGTCGTTTTTACTTGTTTCTTATTGTTTATTATCTTCGATGTTCCCTCGCTCGCGAACTCATTTGCAAATGTCTTCTTGGTCGGATATTCAGTGGCCGTAAAATTATTTCTTTGTTTCGAAGGGCTCGCCTCAACTAGTCCAGTTCTTAATGGGATGCTATTTTGTGAGATTGGCGTTTTCACTTGCTTCTTATTACTCCAAATTATCTTTGATGTTCCGTTTGTCGCGAAATCACTCGCAAATATCTTCTTGGGCGGGTATTCAGTGATCGTAAAATTCTTACTTCGCTCCGGAGGGCTCGCCTCAACTAGTCCAGTTCTTAATGAGATGCCCATTTGTGAGATTGTCGTTTTCACTTGTTTCATGTTCTTCCAAATTATCTTTGGTGTGTCCTTTGTGTCGAACTTACTTGCAAATGTCTTCGTGAGTGGGTATCCAGTTGTCGTAAAATTCTTTTTTGGCTCCCAACGGCTCGCCTCAACTAGTCCAGTTTTTAATGGGCTGCCACTTTGTGAGATTGTCGTTTTCACTTGTTTCTTATTCTTCCAAATTATCTTTGATGTTCCCTTTGTTGCGAACTCACTTGCAAATGTCTTCGTGGGCGGGTATTCAGTGGTCGTAAAATTCTTTCTTCGTTCCGAAAGGCTCGCCTCAACTAGTCTAGTTCTTAATGGGATGCCACTTTGTGAGATTGTCATTTCTACTTGTTTCGTATTCTTCCAAATTATCTTTGATGTTGCCTTTGTGGCGAACTCCATAGCAAATGTCGTCTTGGGAGGATATTCAGTGGTCTTAAAAATCTTTCTTTGCGCCGAAGGGCTCGCCTCAGCTAGTCTAGTTCGTAATGGGACGCCACTTTGTGGGATTGCCGTTTTCATTTGGTTCATATTCTTCCAAATTATCTTTGATGTTCCCTTTGCCGCGAACTCACTTGCAAATGTCTTCTTGGGAGGATATTCAGTGGTCGTAAAACTCCTTCTTCGCCCTGAAGGGCTCGCCTCAACTAGTCCAGTTCTTAATGGGATGCCACTTTGTGAGATTGTCGTTTTCGCTTGTTCCTTATTCTTCCAAATTATTTTTAATGTTCCCTTTGTCGCGAACTCACTTGCAAATGTCTTCTTGGGTGGGTATTCAGTGGTCGTAAAATTCTTTCTTCGCTCCGAAGGGCTCGCCTCACCTAGTCCAGTTTTTAACGTGATGCCACTTTGTGAGATTGTCGTTTTTACTTGTTTCTTATTCGTCCAAATTATCTTTGATGTTCCCTTTGTTGCGAACGCACTAGCAAATGTCTTCTTAGGCGGATATTTAGTGGCCATAAAATTCTCTCTTCGCTCCGAAAGGCTCGCCTCAACTAGTCCAGTTCTTAATGGGATGCCACTTTGTGAGATTGTCGTTTTCACTTGTTTCTTATTCTTCCAAATTATCTTTGATGTTCCCTTTTTTGCGAACTCACTCGCAAATGTCTTCGTGGGCGGGTATCCAGTGGTCGTAAAATTCTTTCTTCGCTCCGGAGGGCTCGCCTCAACTAGTCCAGTTCTTAATGGGATGCCACTTTGTGAGATTGTCGTTTTCACTTGTTTCTTATTCTTCCAAATTATCTTTGATGTTCCCTTTGTTGCGAACTCACTCGCAAATGTCTTCGTGGGCGGGTATCCAGTGGTCGTAAAATTCTTTCTTCGCTCCGGAGGGCTCGCCTCAACTAGTCCAGTTCTTAATGGGATTCCCATTTGTGAGATTGTCGTTTTCACGTGTTTCTTATTCTTCCAAATTATCTTTGATGTTCCCTTTGTCGCGAACTCACTTGCAAATGTCTTCTTGGGCGGGTATCCAGTGGTCGTAAAATTCTTTCTTCGCTCCGGAGGGCTCGCCTCAACTATTCTAGTTCTTAATGGGCTGCCACGTTGTGAGATTGTCGTTTTCACTTCTTTCTTATTCTTCCAAATTATCTTTGATGTTCCCTTTGTTGCGAACTCACTTGTAAATGTCTTCTTGGGCGGGTATCCAGTGGTCGTAAAATTCTTTCTGCGCTCCGGAGGGCTCGCCTCAACTAGTCCAATTCTTAATGGGATTCCCATTTGTGAGATTGTCGTTTTCACGTGTTTGTTTTTCTTCCAAATTATGTTTGATGTTCCCTTTGTCGCGAAGTCACTTGCAAATATCTTTTTGGGCGGATATTCATTAGTTTTAAATTTCTTTCTTCGCTCTGAAGTGCTCACCTCAACTCGTCCATGGCCAGCTCTTAATGGGATGTCAGTTTGTGAGATTGTCGTTTTTACTTGTTTCGTATTCTTCCAAATTATCTTTGATGTTCCCTTTGCGGCGAACTCATTTGCAAATGTCTTCTTGGTTGGATATTTAGCCGTCTTAAAATTCTTTCTTCGCAGCGAAGGGATCGCCTCAACTAGTCCAGTTCTTAATGGGATGCCACTTTGTGAGATTGTCGTTTTCACTTCTTTCTTATTCTTCCAATTTATCTTTGATGTTCCCTTTGTCACGAACTCATTTGCAAATGTCTTCTTGGTTGGATATTTAGTGGTCTTTAAATTCTTTCTTCGCAGCGAAGGGCTCGCCTCAGCTAGTCCAGTTCTTAAAGGGATGCCACTTGGTGAGATTGCGGTTTTCACTTGTTTCTTATTCTTCCAATTTATCTTTGATGTTCGCTTTGTCGCGAACTCACTGGCAAATATCTTTTTGGGCGGATATTTAGTGGTCTTAAGATTCTTTCTTCGCTCCGAAGGGCTCGCCTTAACTAGTCTAGCTCTTAATAGGATGCCACTTTGTGTGATTTTCGTTTTCACTTGTTTCTTATTCTTCCAAATTATCCTCGATGTTCCTTTTGTCCCAATATCACTTGCAAATGTGTTCTTGGGCGGGTATTCAGTGGTCTTAAAATTCTTTCTTCGCTCCGAAGGGCTCGCCTCAACTAGTCCAGTTTTTAATGGGATCGCCCATTTTTCCCGTTCGTTATATATCTTTGGTGGTCCCTTCGTCGCAGGCCAACATTTAAGAAAGTAAAGATTTGTGAAATATACTATTAAACCAGAAAATAGGATTCCTGTTAGTTTTTTTCTTTTGATGAGGCCAGCCATGTTGATGTGTTATACCTCCAGTAACGGTTACAAAGCTAAAAAACCAAGAGAAGAGAAATAGTAAGAGGAAATAAAAGTGCTGCGTGTTGCCTATACATTCAAAAATTTATTCGCTGACCCAAGGATACGTCAAATGGAACCACAGCTTAGCCTGGGTAGCTGCCGTATTGTAAGGCCCGCGGAATAAACTTTAGGCGGCTTCGTCGCTCGCGATTAGCGGCTCCGCGGCCAAAACTTAATTCCGCGCGCCTACAATACCGCCAGTTGCGTGGGCTAAGCCGGTGTTTCATTGGAGGCATCCTTCGGTCAGAATATAAATTTGAGGCACGTAAATTTTGGAATAAGTAGACTGCGTGCACCCCTGGATTTTCCTTTCAAAAGATAGCTTTTGTTTGCTCGATGGAGCGTATAACATTTTGCTTTGATTTGTCTTCAAGATAACATCGAAAATTCTCCGGCGAATAATATGAAAAATGAGGGGGGGAAATCAGTGTGGAATCGCAAAGTGTTGCTATCATTTGTAAGACCACTTTTTCGCGTGGACGAAGCTCGCATTAATTTGGAGGCAAAACTCTGTCGTTCTTCCAAAATCACGTGATCCAAAAGAATTTTAGTGAGATGACTTGGCACTAGTTCCTGTAGATGAGAAGACTGAGTGCCAGTAGTTGGCTTGCGTGAGTGGATTTTCTGCCTTCTTCGTGCAGGCCGAAGGTTGTCCAATACACCCGATCCGTAACGGGTCGTCAAACTGGTGACGCTTCGTGACGGATCGGAGCATCGTCCTCCGCACTTATACAATGTTTGTGGCGTCATTTATTTAGAATGAGGAATTTTGCTACACGTCTTTCGCGAGTCGTCGCGACCCGTCACGAACTGTCACCCGCTTTGACGACCCGTTACGGATCGGGTGTATTATATGTGTTGGCCACTTTACTTTTGTGTGTACCTTTTATCGGTTTTTAGATACTTTTCGTTTTTATTTTCCCAGCTTTCAGTTGCCAAGGTAGGTTTTTTTTTCTTTTATGGCTCGTTTTGAGATGCGCGCGTGGTCTGTTTGCATGTATTGAAAATTCATCTTCGTATCCTTCATAAAAATATTTCGTAGTTTAACTTATGTTTTATAGCATGTCTGTTTTCATTTATCGAAAATAGGGCTTCCTAATTTCTTGTGGGCTTTGAAAACACTGATTGTAGTTGTATTGTTTATTGATAGCCTCCTTTCGTCATTCCTTCAGGTGTCCTTTTCGGGAGTTATTTTTCTCACGCAAGCCAACATATCAAGATTCGACTGGGGACTGGGCTTGTACGCTGTCGCATAGTAAAAGTTATCGCCCTGAATGTTCGGCGCAAGTTGCTCTATACCCCGGGGGGGGGGGGGGTACTCCCTTATATGGGCTATATAGGTATGTGCGGCCCCAAAGGGTATGGTTTTTCAGCCGTTTTAGTCATAAATAGGGTATCAATTTCGGCTGATTTTGGCCATTTTGGTCATAAATAGGGTATGGTTTTTGTACTCTAGCCTCAATATGGGTATGTTTTTAAGAAACCAAAAGAAAACTAACAAAAGTCCTTCACAAATTATGTTTACGGTAATTTAACTTTGGTCTGAGCTAGGGATCCAATTATAGCGCACGTCTGAAACAGGAATTTGATGTAAGGTTCAGGTCATAAATAGGGTTTCGAATTTTTGGTCAGGTCATAAATAGGGTAGGGAATATCGCAGATTTTGGTCATAAATAGGGTAAGGGTTTTGGGGAGCGGGCCGCACACCCCCACCCAATATTTCTGGGAGTACCCCCCCCCCCCCCCCGGGCTCTATACTGCGAAATAAAAGAGTCAGTGTACTTTCGCAAGCCAATATATCGCTAGCCAACATTTATATCGACTTGAAGTGACTGATATGTAGGCAGCAGTAACTTCTAAGTGAGACATGTTAGGGATTGTCAGAAACTCTCAGAAACTGAAAAGACTGTATTGCACTTGCATTGTACTTGCATTGTACTTGCATTGTTAGGAATACACTTGAGCAGTTTTTACAGTCATCCTATTGTTGCCTTTTTCTACATTAAAACTTAGTATGCGAATATCGGTTCAACGAGGATAAGCTTTCATAACCATTTCGTGCCGGAATGCAAAGGATGCCTTATCGCGTTTAAAGGGGAACTCCGGTGTAAAAATGAACTTTTTTCATGTAAAAGGTCTGATATTTTCCTGAAGATTTCATGTAGTTGTTAGGTAAAACTGTGTAAGAGACTTCAGAATTCCCATGTTGAAGTGAGCTTAAAATTCGATTAGAAATCCGCCATCTTGGACGATGACTGAATGTTCAGAAACCGGTCAGCGGATAGTTGAATGACGTCAGAACGTCAAAGCCTTCCGAGCACGTTCTTCCAGATGAGTTATTCTTTTTAAAGTCAGTTCAAGCGAGCACTACATTATTTCTACTGCATCTCCCGAATCTTGCTAGGCTTCCAATGATTTTGAGGAAAATTCGTTCGGAAGGTATGGGATACAGCCGTATCAATTCGAACCGTGTGCCAAAACTGTTACATCTGTCGACGAAGCTAGCTCGGAGCGCTCGAATTCGCTCTTCGAGAGAAGACGGGGATATGGAAATCGAGGAGGAAGAGCGAAATCCACACTGCAAAATTCAGACTGGTAGGTAACGAAGTCATGTATGTTTCTGGCTGACACAAGGTTTTTCGTTAAGTAACGACTTTCGTCGTCTCAACAATTAAAGTTTACGTGGCAAATGTTTGAGGAATAAATCTCCTTTGTGTGTCAAAGTTCATTTTAGCTAGCTTTTGTTGGTGCCATCTGCTCGGTTATTTGTTCGAGCAAGGTGAAGACTACTTCAAATTATCACTTGATTTAATAAAAGAAATCGATCAGAATGCGTATTGTTGTTATTTATTTTTATACAATCTTGTGTTGGGAAACAGACCTCGAAGCTAAGGAGGATAAAAATTGATTGTAGAGTGTAAACACTTGTGACATACGATACCACTCTTTTCAACTTTCAGACCTTCCACGGGTCTTTCTGCCTTTAGGTTATACTCTTTTCACAAAATATTGTTTGTTCGGCCGAGGCTGAATATCGTTATTTTTCTGTGTATTTTAGGCTGGAAATATTCTCGGGAAAATTCTTCGATTTAAGCGTGTAATATGACATTTCTGTTTTCGAATGTAATTTTGGATGCAGCTTCCGTTAAAAGGCCTGATGATATCACATACAAAACTTACTTGTAACAGAAATGTTGTAAGCAGCAAAACGTACAACAAGTCCATTGCTTTTGGCTACTTTTGCCATTTAGGGAAAGGAAGAAGTTTATACGGTTTGGTTAAAAAAAACATTGTATAATATTTACAACTTTTCAGCACAAAATTATATAATTTTCGAAATCTTAGCCTTGGGTGTATTCCTTAGAATATGTACATTACTGTATTCTGGTAAAAAAAAAAAAAAAACAGTGTATTTAAAATACTGTACTGTTCATAAGGCAGTTTTATTTACCCAATCACAAAGTAGGTGCACATGTGCAATTGTGAGGTCTTGGGGAGGGTGGAAGCTTGTATATGCTGCCAAGAATTTAAAGCAGTACAAAACAAACTTATTGATGCTTTCACCAGTGGTTAATGCAAAGAGCAGCCTCAATGCATCACACAGCACCCTGCGTTTCATGCAGTTTGCATTAATAGATGGGTGCTGCAGGTAGCCTGGTACCAGTACAAGCAGCAGTATAAAGCTGTCTATGATGGACAGGAAGGCACTTTTTTTGGCTAATAGCATTCCTATGGGTAGCTCACCTAGTGGTGTTCGGGAAGTTTTGGGGAAGAAATTTGAGTTGTACTTCCTGCCTGTGCAGTTATGTCTATCCAGAATTATTATCCTCCACCAGCACCAGAGGAATGCTTTGTATTTGAAGGTTTTCATTATGCAGCAGGCCCAAGTTATCAATATCAAACTTAAATATTTCCAGGTTTTCCAGGACCTGTGTGAACGCTGAATGATGAAATTTCAGTGATGAAAGTGTGACCAAGAATAATTATTATTGTGCCTGTAGTCGCCGTCTTCCAATAGACCACTTTCGTTATATTAAAATTCAACATGGCAGCGAGGCTTAGAGGACACAAACAAAGGAAATTGAATGACCATGTTTATTCATTTCTTTTGTTTGTGTCCTTTAAGTTTCACTGTCAAGCTGAATGTTAATATATGGAAAGTGCCCTAATAATGCCAAACTGTTTGATTGTCTTTCATCATGTGTGCTTTAATTCAAGGGGGACGGGGGGGCACTTTCCTAGTTGTGCTATTGCAGAACTATCTGTTAAATCTTGAACAGTGATTAGCTATTAAATCTTCTTTTGCTGGTGCTGCTTCAGCCTAAAACAATGACGGGAAATCGAATTGCAAATGGTGAGCACCATTTCGTTCAATTGGTTTGGTTATTTTGGAAAAAACCCTCACCATTATTCAAAGCTCGTCCCAACCGGTTTATTCTGACAAATGGTAAGCACCCTGGGTGTCAAAGACAACACTCTCACTGATAAATTGCAAGTTCAGGCATGATGCTAAGCGGCTAACATCTGCAAAGGTGTTACCTGAAAACAAAATTGAAGCTGCCAAGAGTAAGTTTCCCACTGGTTTCTTTTAATGATTGGTTGGGAGTCCCAGTGGGTGATATGGCCATCAAGACAACTCATCTCCACAGATGGCATAGTCCAGTTTTCTTTTTTGGCCTGTCGCTACTGCACCACGGTTACGGCAAGGCTTAAGCAACTGATCTAAACATTTGCTAAAAACAACATTTTTTATCTGTGCCAGGAGGTTCTAGTTCACTCTTTGATTCCCCCTCTGATGACTCGGTTCCATCGGAGAGCAGGGTGTTTTTTATCTTTTGGTAAGTTCAAGTTGGGATCCTTAAACTCGTCATCAAAGTCTTTATTATAGACCTCCTTGTCATCCACGTCATTGTCATTGTTTTTTTTTTTTTTTTCAACAAGGGGGTCAACTTCAATTTCTGTATAAGGGGCATGTGAATCTTCATCAAGACCATAGGTAGGGTACACCATGGAGACAGACATTGAATATAGTTATGATCATGGGATATCTTGCATTCTTCAGCAGGAACAGCGAAACTTGCTTAAGTTTTAACTACAGAACTGCCGTTACTTGAATTATATGAAGCCACTTTAGTGGGTATATCATCAGTTTGAGTTGCAACACTTACGAGTATAATGGGTTGCTGTGTCAGACGATGATCGACACCTTACAATTTAGACTCTTGTGCACTAGTCAGTGTACTTTGGGCAAAAGGCCTCTGACCGTTGTCAGGTTTCTACAGTTGTATAACTGCCTATAGTAAAGCGAAAGGGATTCCCTGGTGAGTATTAAATGTTTGTGATGCACTCACCACACTCGGATACAACAAGCTGTTATTTGAATGAAATCCACTCTTCGGGTGTACGTGGGAAACGATTTTATAATGCGCTTACCTTAAGATGGTAGCAATTTAGTAGTGGTAAGTCGCATTCGAATGCTTGACTTTATACTGAATGATTGAAATACCTATTCATGAAGAAGAACGATAAACAAAAGACACTAACTTCTTCATGGCTTCGACGTCGGAGACGATTTTCGCTAGGCAGCCTCGGCCTCTTCACCGGCGGACGAAAGCAGAACTCGGATGGTATGGCATCCTGCTTCAACCTCCGTTTGCTTTTTTTTTTCCAGTGATCTGAGCACGTAATTTGACTTCAAAACTTTGTGCTGAAAAGTGCTCGCTACAAACATAGCAGTTCTCAAGTGGAGGCATACTTCTTATCCGTTCCAACCATGATTTCCGACGCAGAGTATCTCGCGACAACTTATGATAACTAATGTTGTTACTTTTGGCTGAATAATTAACACATCGAGTAACACAGCTGTTT
>JAHPZR010012459.1:0-7500 GCA_019787425.1 Platygyra sinensis | reverse complement strand
CAAGCACCAATTATTTGAAACGAAGCTTCTCTTACAGCGGGGCCATGCTATGGAATAACTTGCCCAAAAACGTAAAAAATGCTGCATCCGGTGAGCATTTTAAGCGAAATATCAAGAAGGTAGCTGGTATATCGGATTCCCACACGGCAATCATGTAAAGCAGTTGTAATTAGTTTTAGTTTTTAACTTAAGCTTAACTGATGATTTCCCGTGTTTAAATAAAGATTTACATACATACACATACATACATACTGTTTTCCCATAAACTTGTGTTATATTTACGTTCATCTGTGATTGATACTTATAAGTTCTCTTTGCTTAACGATTAATTTGCCTCCTTTCAGAAATTTACAAGTGATTATCTCAGTCATATGATGAACAGGAAAAGTCACAATAGATAAACCCTTAATTTTAATCGCAAGTATCATTGAATTGCAGAAATGTTCCAGGTGCTAACCCTGCATCGATCGTCAAAACCCTTTTTACAACAAGACATTATTACTTGCAACGTTTGCTTTATTTTAGTTCTGTAATATATAGATAAATATTTTAATGGCATGCACGTTGAACATTATTAGTACAGTACTCAGAAAGAGAGTTCGAAGTCGGGTCGGGGTCGGCGTCGTGGTCTCTTTTTATATATTATTTAACGTCTTTTTCTCTTTCTTTTAACCCAAATGTGATTTCTCGCAATTTGCATCAGTTATGTATCGTTACAATACTTTCAGATATAAAGAAAATAAAAAATTGTTTGGTGCATCATCCCAAACAATTGTGTCACATTTCGGTCTAGTTCAACACCGATTTCTGCAATAGACGTCCACAAGAAAGTCGAGTCTGTGGAAAATTAAGCGGAAGCTGACGGCTGAACGTATCATGAACAACTGCGACTATTTTAAATTTTTTTCAAGGCGTACGTGACCTCCAGATGCTGTGCGCATGAAACTGATTCCTAGAGTTCCGCCATGATGATTTCACTCATGACTAATCATTAGCGACAAGCAGTTCATTTGTTGTTCATTCCTCTTAACTAAGGGAAAAAATAAACAAAAAAGTCAATCATTCTTTTGCATTTTAGTAATTTAAAGTCCTTGGTTTGGGCCAGTATATTGTATGGCATTTGGTACAGCACATGTTTTAAATTCTGCACGCTTTGACTTAATTTTCGTTTCCACGAGGTCTCACCGGCACCGGAGGCAACCGGCGTGTTCATGGTAAGTTCAGCCGTCAGCTTCCACTTAATTTTCCACTGTCTCGACTTACTTATGGAATTCTTTTGCAGAAATCGGTGTGAACTGAAAGGAATTTGCGGCCTCTATATTCGACTGTCTTGACTGAAATGTGACGCGACTGCTTGAGATGATGCGAAAAATGAGCTCCACCACATTTTTTTTTATTTTCTTATCTTAAAATATTCTAACGATACACAGCTGATGCAAAGTGCGAGAGATTAGAATTTGGGTTAAAAGAAAAAAAATTACATTAAAAAATATATAAAATAGAGACCCCGACCCCGCGTTTTACTAACTGCACCCGCTGCCTAGTGTTTTTTGCTGGAGGTAAAGAGCAAATTTTGTTGTTGGACGTTGTTATTTTCGAACGAAATAAGTGCGAAAAAAAAATTTAAAAAATAGCAAACGTACCACACGGACGGAAATTCGCGTTAATTAAATGTATGTAAACATAGCTTTTCGAAAACTCGCGCTAATTTCATAACACGTAAATTCAAGTTGTTCGCGTTGTTGACATGCTTCGTTATATTCCTACAATAAGGTAATTGTGCAACGCACCTCCTTACTCCATTGCCAAACTTAACAAGTGCAGAACAATGGCTGACTATTGCCTATTTTTTTAGTTTTCACGTTTCTTCATTCTAGAAATGTAGCTGAAAACTGCCATTGTATATTAGACTCTAAAGGATGACTAGCCTACGACGTAACGATGAATACACACAGATGATAGAAAAAATTTCCGCTAGAAATTCAGTGTTGCTGTTATTAACTATTATTCTTATCTATTTTAAAAAACTCAACATGAAAAAACTAAATCGATCAAGGTAAAAGACCCAATCATTTTGGCTCTGTTACTTCGGACCCTGTGATATCCTGGCATGGTAGTTCAATTGGCTCACGAAAAGCCTAACACTCATGATTATGTCCTCATCTCCTAGGGTCACGAGCCTCGCACCGTCGTCCTCAAATGAGATACGACTGCTTAAATTTATGATGGCCTCTCCTAAAATATTTTTAGCAAGTCTTCCATTCTGCTGATTCCGGACCTCCTTTTTTGTTTCTTTTTCGAGAATGTCAGGCTAGTTTCTCCTTCATATCGACATCTACTCGCCCTGTTTCCATTTTCAAGAATGGTTGCCATCTCTTGCACGGAGTAATTCGGGAAAGTTAGTTCATACTTTGTTCTTGAATTTAGACCTGGATTAGCACACAAACATTCTTTCATTTCGGAGGGAGAACCTGCGAAAATCATGACCGGATCACCTATTTCCATAACTGCCATCAGCTGGTTGATCGCAATCCGCCCGTAATCCACGCTTTTGCTTCTTGGTGTAAGAAAAGAAAAAGGAACTCCACTCTTTGCCTCTTTGATCTTCGCTGACGTCTTCTCCTCAGCTGAGCCAAGGTATTGACCCACGAGGTCTACCCTTTGTACTTCGATCACTTTTCTCTTCTTCATCTTTTTCAAACTGTACAGAAGATCTATGAGTGAAAAGAAGTGTTATTGTTAATGGTACATCGTACAGGTTTGTCAAGATTATTCCAGTGGTCGTGTTCTTATATAAGACTCGGTAAAATATTCCATTGAAGTCAAAGGTCTAAAGATCAGGTTGAGAAATCTTTTGCTTCTACTATAAGAAATATCTCAGTATTAGAAGGATGTCTGAAAATTTAAATGCAAATTGTTTACAGCTGTAGGAAAGGAAGGGCAAAACGCTTAGAGAGAGTTATGCAATCGACATACCTGAAACTTTGCGAGCAAACGTGGTCTTTCCAGCGCCTGGGTTACCTTGAAATATATTGTGTAGGCATGTATTCATGTCTCCCACTTGAAAACCCAACTGCTTCCGTTTGTGGTTGAAAACGGCAGTCTTCGCAAACCTCAGGAATTGTTGTTTCAGAGGCTCTAAGCCTATAAATGAACGCGTCGACTCTTCCATGTCGTGAAAAATTTGCTGGTAGTCAACTGAAACACAGAAATAAAAATACCAAATCTTGTTTCATGGATAATAAAATAGTTTAACTTCGTGTTCAAATGTTCCAGGCTGCTAGTGAGCAATTTGTCTCTTAACGTTCTTTAGACTGACTGTTCCGAAATACTTAATTTTCAGAAGTTTCGTTTAGTCGAGTGCCGTTTCTTTTGAGCTTTTGTTTGCGTTGTAGACGATGTCTGAGGAAACAGAAGGTCGGTGAAGTTCGCACCAAAAAGTATACACTTAAAATGCAAAAATTATTGCGCATTCATTTTTTATATCTCTGATTTGAACTAACCTTCTTTATCCTGATCATCATCTATGACAACACAGTCAGCGGTAGTCTTTTTGCATTGCCGGGAACCCAACCCAGGAAAATACAAGGTCGCACAAATTAAGTGTCTGTTAAAAGTGTTATGAAAAAAGTTCTGTTACATTCAACGTCTTTCTTTCTTAAGTGTGACGTATTTTTCCAAGTAAAGAACAGCAACCTTCTTCTATGAGGCTACACAATGCAAACCTACCTTTGAAGGATATCCCTGTGCTCCACTTTGTCTGGTAGAGGTGGTTTTGGAACAGAAAGATCGCGGTCTTCCATTTAGATGAATGAAACTGTAGACGAATAAGTTAAGGCTATTAACTCTATAATTTCGTGGGTAAAAGAGTTGCCGACATATAGAAGCACTGTTATGTTCATGACAAGAAGTGACATAGAGTAGAAGATAATTTTCCAGAAATGTGGAACTTCGCCTAATTCACTGTGAAGAGTGATCAAGCTATTCGTCACTTGATTTACTCGCAATCCCGACTGCACTTCTTGTGCAACGTCCCCTTCTGGAATGCCAGAGTTAGTTGTCTAGGGTAACCGTTACTATTTAAAACTGGACCGTTGCATAATGCAATTCAAGGGTTTTTATTGGCTTAGCTGTTATGGTATATGAGGAATTTTACAATGTTCTAAAAGAGTATGCGTCATTATTAGGATTTTGAATTTTATTTTTTCTAAATTTTGGCTGCTTGCTAGTTTGGTTCGTTGTTGATTCTTGGCATGGTTAGTTGTTGGTTGTTGGTTTTGTTGGTTGTCAGTTCCTTGTCTTTTTGTTAAATTGGTTTGTTGTTGTTTTTTGCTTTGGTTGTCTGATGGTTTGTTGTTTCGATTGCTGTATGGTTGTTGGCCTGGTTGATTGGTTGGTTGGTTTACAGCTTGGTTGGTCGCGGGCCATTACCTTGGTTGTTTGTTGGCTTGGTTTGTTGGTGTTCGCTCGTTGTTTGTTCATGCGATTGGAGGATTATTGGTACCTGGTTGGATTCACGTTTGGTTGCTGGATTGGCTGGATGTTGTACGTTAACTTGGTTGTTTGGCATTTGTTGGTTAGTTTTTAGTTTGGTTGATTGATGGCCAGTTTAAGGTGGCTCGAAACAGTTTCTAGCACTTTCCAAGACGTCGATTTTGATGGGTCATAATTACCACTCTTTATTAGTTGATGCTACAATCATGGTACAGTGGAACCCCACTATAACGAAGTGCCACGGTACCGAAAAAAATGTTCGTTATAGCGGGGTCTTCGTTATAGCGAAGACCCCGTTATAACGAATTATCTGGTTAACAACAAAAATATTCGTTATAGCGGGGTAACCAAGCTGAACAGTGTGATACAGACACCGTAAAACAGTCTACAGACTTGCTCGTGAACAGCTACATTAAAATAAAGCAAAGCTTTAAAGGTCAAAGTTTCCCTATCTTGACCAATAGGAGTCGTGTTTGGCTTATCAACCATTTGTATCATCATGTCGTTTTTACTGACTGCGAGCGACAGGACAAAATATTCGTTATAGCAGGGTAAATTGTGCGTTGGACCGTCAAAATCAATTCGTTATAGCGGGGCTTTCGTTATACCGGGGTTCGCTATAGCGGGGTTTGTTTCCATATATTTTACTGTAATTCTGTCGGGCTTTCAAATGTTGTTCGTTATAGCGGGGTTCGTTATAGCGGGGTTCCACTGTATCAAAACACTGCCCAATCTCTGGAGAACACGTTAGTATTATTCTCGTGACACAATAGGTTACCATAGCAACACTGTGACCTGCTGATAACATCCTTAATTTCAGCTTTAAGCGCTTATTTTTCAAAAATGGCACGGTGAAAATTTTTCTTATTATAGAATTTTGATAAGCAGGATAAGATGTAACTTTTGGCAAAGTTTAAAAAAATTCTGTAGGTGGCGTTCAGAGCCACCTTAAATTTTCGAAAATTGCGCCTAATCATGCTTATCAAATGTTGATAATATTAAAAAATTTCACCGTGCCGTTTTTGAATTATAAGCCCCTAAAGCTGTAATTAAGGGTATATCTAGCAGGTCATACTGTTGCTATGGTAACCTATTATGTTATGAAAAGGACAACGACGTGTTCACCAATAGTTGGGCAGTTTTTTGATACCATGATTGTAGCATCAAGTGATAAAGAGTGGCTATAACGACGAATCAAAATGCAAGTGCTTGAAACTGTTTTGAGCCACCTTAACTATTAGTTGTCAGCTCATATTTTGGTTTCTTGAAATGATTGGCTGTAGGTACATGTACATGTACGTCATCTCCTGTTGGTGATAATTGCCGTTTTTCACATGGTGGGTTGTTGCTTTGTGAAGTGTGATTTTGTGGTGGTTGTTGAGTTCTTTTTCCTGATTCTGTGGGATTTCTTAACTCTTGTTTTTTCTTTTCTTCACGAAAATGTTTCCATAAACTGGTACATTTACAAAGTACTGATTTTGCATTACGGTCTCCAACCCTGCTGGCAAATGCATTTCTTTTACGTCGTATTGGGAGAGGTAGGTAATTTTTGGTGGGATGTTCGTTAGCTTTTTTCTCATTATTTTTTGTTGATTTTTCACCACTGGCATTGTATTTTCATCTGTGACTTGGTAACACAAGAACTTATCATGAAACAAATGAGCTGCCCAGTTCTTTAAGGGCGCTAACATCTCCAATGTTGTATGTTAAATATGTTATCTGCTTGAGAGTCTCCCTGTGTTTCCGAGTCATTGCCTCACTCATTATTTCACTCTCTATTGTCATCTTTGGCTGTATTTGTGGTTGTGGCTCAAACGCAGTTAATTAAGGTTCAATTGGTTCCTCAGCTATGGAGTCAAGACTGAGTTTGATTTAGACACATCATCATCATCATCTAAACAGAGATGTGGACTTTTTACGGAAGCTCTTGGGTAGCGCCTCCCACTTCCAATCTGCATTCTGCTGGGAAACAGCAAAGAAGTGCTTGACCTGTCACGAATTTGAAACTAACACGAAAGTACTGGGTTTCCACTTGGGATTCCAGGCACGGAAGATTTTCAGTGCTTCCTCTATGGCAGCTTTTGTCTCATTTTGGGTTATAAAAGCTCCAACCACAGTATAGTTCACGTTGGTTTTAACCACAAGGAAGAGCAATGGAAGCTCATATCACATGGTCTTATATTTAGCATCCAGAAGCATGATATCTTTTCCATATCTGCTCATCAAATACCTCTGCCAAGCTCTTTGATGCGCAAATAGCAGGTTTCGAGTGGCATAAGCCTCAGCATTGCCACCTGTGTCAGAGGTGTTGTCAGACACAGCTTCTGTGGGGGATAGAGAGCAAGGTCTAAAGAAAACGAAATCCACAGGAATCTTCTGCTTCCACCCCTTTAATTTTCTCCAAGATTTTCCTGGTCAACCTTGGATAACATCTGCTTCACTGTTGCCTTGTACATGTTCTTTCTGATATCCACATCCTTGGGATGATCGCGCCTGTTTGTGACTGGTAGGGGATTCTAACTATATTCTAGTGTCGCAAGTGCCTTTTCATTTCGTCAACTTTTTCGACCCCTTCACCAACAAGGATGCGGGTTTTTTGAACCAGGCTCTTGTCAATGAGTTGTAACATGTCACCAATCTATAGAAACATTAATGATTTTTGTTACTATTATTTAAGAAATAGAAAACATGTACCGTGTTTCTATCGAGTTATAGAAACATGAGTGGTAGTTTTTTGAGTTCTCCCAAACTTTCACGAGTGTTTCTGTAACTCGATAGAAACACGGAAAACATGTTTTCTATTTCTATTACAAAACACCTCGACAAAGAAAATGAAAACAACAATTTGTTAACTTTGTTTATCAAAATGTAAATTCTACGTTTTCTTGAGCCATCATTTAGTCAACAGCTCATGCTACTTCTGTGTTTCTAACAAGTTATAGAAACATGATTTTTAACCAATCAGTGCGCGTATTTTCTTGGGACTGTTTTCTAACTGGGATAAAA
>JAHPZR010012458.1:0-15351 GCA_019787425.1 Platygyra sinensis | reverse complement strand
CATGAGAAGACACAAGTGATCACTACTGTAAGTACGTTCTCCCGCGGCGATTTTTGTTTTGCGGTTGAGGCAGGCGTTATAATCTGTCGTCTGCGGTTTCAGTCACTGTCAAGTCGCTTATCGTCGGCATCTGGAAAGTGTTGCTATTTTGACTAAGCATCTGGTTTTTCGTGACAGCGAACATGACGTGCAGCCTCGACCTAGAGAACTCACAGTTGACCTTCGGTCTCTTCGGTCGAAGATGGCGCGAATGCAAGGAAGAGATTTTATGTTTTTGCTCGCGGCATTCAATCTAGATCTTACTTCGAAAAAAAAAACTCGGTGCGTCGTAAACGAACGTGTTTGCATCACAAACCCGATACGGATGTCTTTTGGAAGAGAAGAGCGATTGTTTTCAAGAAGAAGTTGCGCGAGTAGGAATTGGATCCTGCCTTGCCGGCTGCTTCATTTATCTGCTTCTGATTTATCGTGGCAAAGCTTTGGATTGAAAGTGGTGGCTTCTTCATTTGGTTTGCTGGCCGTGTTGTCACGCTCACATCTTGGCAAGACTGCACTTCAGAATTCCTTGAACGGCCTGTTGCTCGCCGTTCGAAAAGGACGTGGCTAATAACCGGGGTAAGTCTGCGAACAATATTCGTCGAGTTTAGCTAATCTACTCCGAGGAGAAATTATAACTTCAAATTTTAGTGGGCCCTCTGATCAGCCAAGACGAGGGCTGCCCGGCCCTTGTGTTTTGAGAGCTCGAACTCAGTTTATTTTCGCGCTTGATGCAGCTGACTTAATTTTTTTCCCACTGGGGGGCCTGGGTTGATTTTTCTGGAGTAGGGTCAGGGGCAAGGTCAGGGGTCATAAACTTAGCTCTACTTGTGGTCTTGGTTAACAGTGCAAGCTGCAATATTCGCAATGGTCAGAGAGACTTTGAAAGAACAGCGGAGAGTAATAATGTATGTGATCATGTGGTCAGCCGGATTCATTTATACTTGGGCATGCATGAATTTTTTTGGCATTTCACTGTTACGAAAAGAAGTCTTTCTTTGCCTGCTGAGAGGCTCTCTTGCTTATGTATTCGGTGGTTTGTTTATGTTGATAAAACATGTAAAGAGGGTTTGTGGGGAAAATGTGTCCTCGTATCAAAATTTCCCATGTACTGCAGGTCAATAAACGGTTCAGAAGCTTTCTTTAATTTAAGTTTGCCTGAAAAATAATTGAAGGAACTGAACACAGAAAGGCTGAACGTACGGTTGGGCTTAACTGTTACTATTTTCCAATATTTTGTCAGGCATGGCCTGACTTCTTCAGGGAATGTTTAAAATGCATCCCCAGCAAAATAATACACCAGCTTTCCATTAGTGACCTTAGAATGTTGCTACCTGGAAAATTAAAAATGCAAAGAAAGTTCGTAGCTTCTTTTGTTTACAAGATCAACAAAATTCCTGTCATTATTTCAAACTGGGGAGACTGGTGAGCAGCGAAAAACTTGCACAGGCTTGTTATGTTCTTCCACTCTCAAGGGTCAGCTTGCATGAGTGTATTGCAGCCAAGACATACTAATGTCTTGCCAGCAATAACATTATTAGGCTACACTTTAGGTGACTCGACCATGAGTGTAGTGTAACCAAGAGATTCTTATGTCACGCCAGTAATAACATTATTAGGCTACACTTTGGGTGACTCACCCATGAGTGTAGTGTAACCAAGAGATTCTTATGTCATGCCAGTAATAATATTATTAGGCTACACTTTAGGTGACTCACCCATGGGTGTAGTGTAACCAAGAGATTCTTATATCATGCCAGCATTAACATTATTAGGCTACACTTTAGGTGACTCACCCATGAGTGTAGTGTAACCAAGAGATTCTTATGTCATGCCAGAAATAACATTATTAGGCTACACTTTAGGTGACTCACCCATGAGTGTAGTGTAACCAAGAGATTCTTATGTCATGCCAGCAATAACATTATTAGGCTACACTTTAGGTGACTCACCCATGAGTGTAGTGTAACCAAGAGATTCTTATGTCATGCCAATAATAACATTTATTTATTAGGCTACACTTTAGGTGACTCACCCATGAGTGTAGTGTAACCAAGAGATTCTTATGTCATGCTAGCAATAACATTATTAGGCTACACTTTAGGTGACTCACCGATGAGTGTAGTGTAACCAAGAGAATCTTATGTCATGCCAGCAATAACATAAGAATCTCTTGGTTACACTACACCCATGGGTGAATAACCTAAAGTGTAGCCTAATAATGTTATTACTGGCATGACACAAGAATCTCTTGGTTACACTACACTGATGGGTGAGTCACCTAAAGTGCAGCCTAATAATGTTATTACTGGGATGACACAAGAATCTCTTGGTTACACTACACTCATGGGTGAATAACCTAAAGTGTAGCCTAATAATGTTATTACTGGCATGACATAAGAATCTCTTGGTTACACTACACTCATGGGTGAGTCACCTAAAGTGTAGCCTAATAATGTTAATGCTGGCATGACATAAGAATAATAAATAAATGTTATAACCAAGTGTAACCAAGAGATTCTTGTGTCATGCCAGTGATAACATTATTAGGCTACACGTTAGGTGACTGAGCCATGAATGTAGTATAACCAAGAGCTTCTTATGTCATGCCAGCAATAACATTATTAGGCTACACTTTAGGTGACTCACCCATGGGTGTAGTGTAACCAAGAGATTCTTATGTTATGCCAGCAATAACATTATTAGGCTACACTTTAGGTGACTCACCCATGGGTGTAGTGTAACCAAGAGATTCTTATGTCATGCCAGCATTAACATTATTAGGCTACACTTTAGGTGACTCACCCATGAGTGTAGTGTAACCAAGAGATTCTTATGTCATGCCAGTAATAACATTATTAGGCTACACTTTAGGTTATTCACCCATGAGTGTAGTGTAACCAAGAGATTCTTGTGTCATCCCAGTAATAACATTATTAGGCTACACTTTAGGTGACTCACCCATCAGTGTAGTGTAACCAAGAGATTCTTGTGTCATGCCAGTAATAACATTATTAGGCTACACTTTAGGCGACTCACCCATGAGTGTAGTGTAACCAAGAGATTCTTTTGTCATCCCAGTAATAACATTATTAGGCTACACTTTAGGCGACTCACCCATTAGTGTAGTGTAACCAAGAGATTCTTGTGTCATGCGAGCAATAAGTTACACTCAAAAGACAACGTTCCTGGTTAATGCGGAAAATAGGGAGCTTTTATGAATTATTAAAGTTGGCGTGAAGAGGTGAATAGACAACTATCGTCATATCGTTACACAACTGTTCTCTCAACCTTAGAAAGGACATAAAATTTCTAAACCTTGCTGGTCAGCGACAAGCGTGTTTAAACGTAAGGCGACACATCAAGTAGACTTCTCTTCAGTCCCCATGGCCATGTCAATAGGCTAGTTTCGAATTGTGCAGAAACAAAAGAACAGAATCGAGGTTCAGGGGAATAATTAGCATTTTGTATTGTTCATAACAAAGGAAAATGCAAATTATTCCCCTGAACCTCGACTCTGTTCTTTTGTTTCTGCACAATTCGAAACTAGCCTATTGATGCGCGGAAACAGAGTATGAAAGAAGAATGAAATCAACTGGTAAATAAACCATATGGACAAGACAAGACAACTTTATTACATTTCTGGACATAATACAGTAATGACAGGCCTGGCACCGCGGGTAGCAGAAGCTAATCGAGGCGGGTCAGGAACAATTGAAATAAATGAAACCTGCTAGCCTTAGTTAAAAGAAATGTATTACAGAAAAGGCAAAAGAAGAACTACTTAGGACAAACTTGTATTGCATTAGTTCAGTAAGGCTACATACTGAGTTAATTCAAAGTATCTAGGACAGAACAGGATTGGAACTGAATAAGGAAGTACAGCTATGAAGAGTAAAAATTAACTTTTGATATGATAAATTCTAAATCGTTATAAGAATCTTCATTTTGCAAAATTTTTAACAAGATCATTTGTATCTTTTTTCTAAAAGTAGCTTTAGGGAGTGCCCTTAACTTGGTTGGTATCTTATTCCACAGTTTTGCGTCAATTCTTGAAAAGGACTTCCTCTTAACTTCAGTATTAGATATCTGAATATAGAAATTCTTAGAGACCGATGCTCGTGTATTGTAAAAATAGATTTTCACAGTAGGAACGAACAGAAGAAGCGCATAATAAAAAGCTATTCATTGAACGGGGCAGTGCAGGCTCTTTTGTCATTGAAAAATCTATCACCGTGGCGTGTGCGACCGTCACATTGTGACTTTTCGTGTAAACTTGATCAAAACGTATTCAGGCGAAAGTAGAGTCTCTCTAAATTAGAAACTGAACGACGTACATAATTCAGTATTACGTGAAAGAATACGGCTGTATAATATTCATGCATAGTTTTGTTTTCTTAAACTTTCAGCTTCGGTTGATACACGAGCCCATAAGCACAACTGTGGCTTAAAACAGAATTCTTGTTGTAATAAAGGATTGTTGTTGTTGTCGTCCATTGATGGGTAAATTCTGGCCTGCGGTAATTTTGAGATATACACACTACTCGCAGCAATGTACAGATGATTCTTCATTACTTCTGGCGCTAAGTAACTTTTTCAAGCTATGTTAGAAGCGATTCTTTTTCTTCTAAGTAAGACGGAACCCGCTGCCATATTTGCGCTTTTTCCAATATTTATGAGAACAGGGCTTTGATATGTCCTGGACTGAACGCTTATGAGATTCAAATACCTTATGATAAAGATCGCAAGGTGTCCTCATTGGGTAAACGTAAGCAAAATAGACAATTCTGTCAAATATGAAGTAATTTGATAATGTCAAATAACCCTGCCAAAATATGAAGTGCTTGAGTTTAACTGATTACAAAATCGGCAAGATAGCCTCAAAGGCGGCGGTCTTTAACTGAGCTGCTCTCTATATTTCGTTTCAGCACAACGCAACTTGACGTTTCTTGTCATAAGCGGTACAGTGTACCTCGCCTTGTATCGTCATCAATTTGCCGCACATCATCGTTACTTTCGGAATTTCACGGCCAGTTTAATTTTTGAAGTGCGCGATAACACCTTTAAGTCACTGGTAGCCGTGCATGGTCATCTAAAGCACTGACAATCTTTGCATCATGTACTAAGTTATTCTTCGCCCCATGCCCTTAAAGTTGACTTCGGCTATGAGATTGTGCGACGTTTTCTTCACAGTAACTTTAATTCCTTCACACGGAGCCCCCAAAAAATACTGTTTGTAGCTCCTGCTGCCAAAGGCATTCTTAGACAAATATTCCAGATGGATGAATGAAGTATTCAGCTTGGATAACTAATAGTGGACACTACAATAAAAAGAAGTTTTTAGATAAATGAATAAGAGATTTGTTGGCGTTGATGGAGTAAACAAGAAATAAACGTTAGCCCCGCGCTTCCCTATACTAATAGGCTAGTTTCGAATTGTGCAGCAACAAAAGAACAGAGTCGAGGTTCAGGGGAATAATTTGCATTTTCCTTTGTTTTGAACAATACAAAATGCTAATTATTCCCCTGAACCTCGACTCCGTTCTTTTGTTTCTGCACAATTCGAAACTAGCCTATTAACAATTACACCCGTAGCCCGAAAGAGCTACGGGTCAATAGCCCATGAGGCGAAGCCGAATGGGCTATTGACCCGTGGCCCTTGAGGGCGAAGGATTTAGTTGTTTTAGTATCACCCAACTACTGGGACAGAAAAAGCAATAATAAAGTTGGCAAATGCAAATTGCAAAAATATTTTTGGGGCAAAAAATCGAAAGATAAACCTGCGAATTTCGCTACTCAATGACTGTTGCTAATAGTCCCCTAGGAGCGTGGCCAATCAAAATGCAGGATTTGTATTAATCCACTAGTTGGGTGATATTAATTACAATTATCAACCAACCTTACAATCTTTGTTTTTATAAAAATATTGTTTTTTCCAGCACAGGCTGAATATTATTTTTCTGCCGATTTGAGGCTGACAATATTCTTGCGGATATTTTTAGATGATAGCGTACGACATTTTTGTTTCCGAATGTGTTTGCTGTATGATGTTAGGCTAATTGTGGAGCCAGCTTTGCACACATCAATATGACGTACATAACTTCGAAATTATCTTCTTTTCAAAATCTTAGCGGAGTGGTTAGACATAAAATATTCTTAAAATCTGGCAAATTTCAGCTGAAATTTCAGCCTAAATATTTTTATAAACTATATGCATATATAAAAAAAGAGAAAGAGTGTAATAGATGTGCAGAGGCGACAATCCAATAAGAGAGAATAGACACTGTTATATTCGAAGCTTCTTACTTTTTGTTTCTTTGACAGCTTTTTATTCTAGATATTTAAGCACTAGATGACATATCAGATTTGAAAGACCATGTTTTAACTGAAAATTGGGTTGATGCTAAAACTGAGTGCCTATTTTTTCTGCTTCTCGAAGTTTGTTGACTGCAGCGGGGCTCAATAGGTAGAACTGGGCCTGTCCAGAAAGAAAATATATATATCAGTGTATTAAAAAAGAGGATGACGGGCCTACAGGACGCCCACGGTCCGTAGCATTTGCACATCTTCCGTCCTCTTTTCAGTCCCTCGACCTTTCTTTGCTTCACCGTACAGCTTTCTCGAAGTAAAGCTTGTTTAGAAGCGGAGAGTTATCTTTTTCCTTCTCCCTTTCAAAAAACAAAAACCGTTTGATCGCAGAAACGCCAATGTTGCTCTCGCTGTCGATTTCACTTTTCTGGTTTTCGCTGTGATAATTTTGCTTGAGAGACACTTCAGTCGTCATCATTTCAGCCCCTTCATGTCGCAGTTTCAGAGCCATCATGTCGCGTGCTGGAATTTACCGTAACAGGGCCACGGTAATTGGTGCATCATTTGCGTGCCAATTAGTAGTTTCTTCGGGATTTCGGTCCTCGCGATAGTTTCAACATTCTTGCGCTTTCCCTTTTACGTCCCACCATTTTTCCCCTCGGCCCACTTATGTTTGGACATGACCTGATAATGACCCGCATTTGTTCCAGATTTCACCTAGCCTGCGTAGCAAGCGCTCCCGTCAAGCGTTTAATTCCGTGATTTTAGTGTCGGCCGAGTTCGAAATCAATTAGAGAGCGTCTGGACCACACTGCATTTAATTGCTTGTCGACATATGAGAGCCGGTATGCGCTGCTGTTCGTGTCTGGTTTACCTTCAAAAATTGTTATTTATCTGACAGATGATCGTCGGCATAACAGATTATGACGCCTCGTCGGTATCATATGGTGAAGGACCCGGCACCGCCTAATATAAGCCTTAACAATTTCTTGTACTAAAAGTATAAGGAATTGTATGGAGCTCTCCAGGTACTTGCATTATAAGCCGTGTGTGTCTTCTCATGGCTTACGGTCAAAGAAAACACTTATAAATCTAGTAGAAGTTCTGCCATGTCCTCATCTTGTTCATCAAAACCAGTTTGGCCAAACCCGTAAGGGTAGGATTGGAAGGTTGACGGATCTACAATGCGTTTGTCAAAGACGAGACCATATTTTTTCGTCCGTGGGATGACTTTCAGGCGTTTGCTGACTGGATCTCGGGTGAAAAAGTGGGGATTGACAACCTTTACGTTTCTTCGTTGCTCTTCCAAAGGATCAGTAATCTCTTCCAAGACGTTTTGCCAGATGATGTGGTAATTTAGCTGTGTTGAACCGCGAACATTCAACGTGAAACCACGAACTTTGCAGCAGATCTTGCCATTTGCTGTCTGGTAGCCATAATTTTTGGGGCCTCCCGATACAAATTCGGTGATGTAATCCCCATCATCTAACTCATTGGTCATGTCCCCCAGAAAGTCACCGAGTGGGATTTCAGCCTCACCAGGTTTCCAGCGGTAGATCACGGAATCCGTGTCGAAGTAGAGTGCTCGCTCACCTAAAATCTCTAATGACTCGTACAGCTTCAGTCTGGCCAAGCACGTGGTGAAGGCTGCTACAAAAATATTGGTTTTTCCATTCTGTGGCTCTTCGTCTTGCACATGTGTATACACAACCTCTAACACATCTTCTGTGCAGATGCGTATGGTAGAGATGCTAATCATGTTGTTGTTTACAAGAGTAAACAATTCGGCTGATGATGCGATGGTAACTGTTCTTGGTTTGTTTAGACGTTCGCCAAACTTGCCCCAGAAGGAGTTGAGCATCAACTTGGCCGTGGCCTTTCTACCGGGATTTTTGCCAATGAGGTCTGGTGAGAGAGCAATCCCTTCACGTTCTTTATAATGTCGCACATACTGTTGTTTCTGTGACTCGGTTTGAGCCCATGCAGGATACCCACCACTCTCTTGTTTAATCTTTAGCCACTGGTTTACATAGTTGGCGAAGAGACCCTTGCTACGTTGCGACTGTGGAAAGTGCCAGACTTCATGGATCTTCACCAGTGTGTAGCCCATCTCGACAGCTTTTTGCAGTTCTGGGGTGCACCATGTTCCACGTAGCATTCGTTCTGTGGGGGAGTGGGAACACCAATAGCTACGTTCTAACAGAGGTTTGCTCATCTGTTGTTCCACACAAGAACGACACAAAGGCAAGACCAGCTTACCACCACACCGATAAGGTAACACAGGGTGGTACAGGTGGAACGGTGGAAGGATGTCGACGTTGGCAATCCCGAAGTAGTTTGAAATGTTTTGATCCTCGGGATGAGTGATAATCTTGGGGTGTCCTATTGGATACTCTCCGTATTTGTTCACCCACGGGTGAAGAGATGTGACATCCACATACTTTATTTGTTCTCCCTGGGCCTCGTCTGCCTTGTAATACAATGTGGCGGCATTGGTTCGACCCCCAAAAAATGCGTCGCGAGGATTCAATGGGTGTACAAGGTCGAGGGTCGACAAGAACTCCTGGAGACCAAGATCTGTCTTCACTTTCCAGTTCCAGTCACATTCCCACTGCTCAATGACTGTATAACCCAGATGCTTGAGGAGATTGATCTTCTTACAAGTGGCTTCATAGACTTGCTCTAGGGTCCGGGCTGGGTGGATCTTGCTAGTACTGTGACGATTGTGTTTGAAACAGCGTGGACATCCGTGCCAGAGGCAACCATGAAACTCGTAGATGGTGTGTGTAGAACGGTCGTAGCCATCTACATGTAGGAGCTCTGCCGGACTCTGGATGGCCTGTTCCCCACCATTTCCAGCGTGGTGAATGCGGTCAGCTGTAGGCTCGCCAGTGGAAGAACAGACCCTTCGGAGTTGATGCTCACACCAGGCCAACCACTTGAAGGCTTTGATCGACTGGCTATTCCGGGCACCATGCCAACCACGAGGGGGTTCCACGGCAATAGTGTTCTTAGGCAGCAACATCTTCCGCCAGTAGCGGTTGCACGCCGAGGCAATTGTAACACACTTTTCCATTGGATTGAATTTCCCGTGGCGTTTGAACTCGTGTTGAAACGCTATGCATCCGGCCTTCAATAGCTTTACGTCAGAGATGCAATACTCTTCCATCTCATGCCGTAAATTGAAGACATGATTTCTGGCTACTTGCTGATGGTACCACACTTCAAACTCAGCCTTTTTCTTTTTAGACATTCCATCAGGATCGTAACACTCTTTTGGCGGCATGGGTCCTTCATGATCTTGGTTTTGTATGGTATTGAACATATGAGGAAAGAAGCCTTTTTTCAGTTCGGTGAGCACAAAAGTAGAAGGAAAAGCAGAAAGAGGAAACGGTAAGAAACAGAGGGAATCTTTGAAGACCAGATTGCCAGAAGTAAGAGATAAGACTTTCACACCTACCGTTATTTGATCGGTCACTTCTCTATGGAACCGGTGAAGATACTGTTGGATAAACATTTTGATGATCGGGGCAGTCTAACCGTTCACAAGCATGGCATCTTCGTCCTTCACACGGGTGGTGGTTTTCGAGATTTTCGTGGTCAAAAGCCCGGTTACAGTGGTGACAAAAGTAAGACTTGGACAAAAAGCCTCCAAAACTCGTACACCCATGATAGTGCTCGTCTACTTTGATCAACTGTATGACGTGGGGTGCTGGTGGACCACAGAAGATGATGCAGTGAGGTTTATCCACTGATAGCACTTTAATTTGGTACTCTGGTAACACCCTTTGGAATTGGTCTAGTTCCGCCAAACCACAAGGCCCTTCAGGAACCCCTGCATCTTGGTGCAATTCCTTGGACAGTCGAGTCTGTACGGGATACCCATGGCGTAGGCTATGATACAGTCTTTCACCCTCCACATTGTCCTCTTTATGGCACCAGGCTCGCATGGTAACAAGAGCTCGGGCACAGCACAGTTCGTCCATGTTGTTAATGGTTACGATCGACTGTTTCCGGGCCAGTAATTTTTGTACAGTTTCTCGACCAGGTCGGTATTTTTTACCGTTGCCACTACCTGGTCCTGGCATATTGATGAAAGTCGTTTCGACAGTGAAAGTGTCGTCTGCGTTAAACTCTTGGTTTGAGTTAAGTTTGGCGGCGAGGCTCTGTAAGTAGGTATCTAACCTATCACTGCCTTGTGCAAACTCTTGCACGGAAAAAATGGCTGATTGGAAGGCGTGGGTGAAGGCGTCAGACTGCATGACAAAGTGGACCCTGGTGTTAGGTGTTGTACCTGTCTGCTTGTCTATTTGTCTTTGTATGGCTCGACGTAGCGCCTCTGTCAATTCTACACCCAGATTGTCACGGGGAGTGGGTTCTCGCTGCTGATCTAACCTGGCCCTGAAAGTAACCCTGTTTACTACGTCACGCCACGTGCGACGCTGTCCTGTGGGGGTCAGTTGAAACTCTAATAGAGGTTGTCTAGTCAAAATACCACCACCATGTTGTTCAAAGGCCTCTTCGTGGGTACGTTTCAGAGGGCTCCTATTAGAGCCGGCCGAAGCCATAGAATGAGGCGGAGAAAGAGAGCGGCTCCTAGAAGAGCCAGCCGAAGCCCCAGAACGAAGCATGAAAGTAGAGGGCTCCTAATGAGCCGGCCGAAGCCCTAGAACGAGGAAGAGAAAGAGATCGGCTCCTAATAGAGCCGGCCGAAGCCCTAGAACGAGGAAGAGAAAGAGATCGGCTCCTAATAGAGCCAGTATTTGCCAGGAAATGATCCCATCGGGTTTCACGAGAAGAATCGGACGCCTGAAAACGAAACATAGTGTTGCTCTTGATACTGCTCACGACTTTTTAAAAATGAATCAATCGATTAAGTCACGCTCTTTATTTATCTTATAAACAAGGCATGCGTTAATTAATTAAATAAATCAATTGAATAATCAATCAAACATAAACTTCAGTTACCTGATTGAATAACCAATTTTAACGCCGATCAGTATTTTTCGAACGTTTGATAACTTATATATAATATGTATAATTGTATATATTTTTTCCAGTTGGAATACAATTTCAATGGACAAACTCTCTTGTTTTTTCTTTTAACACAACACGAAAATATGAGTCTGCGAAAAACAAATGCCTTGGTATGGAGAGGTCAAGACCCGTCGTCATCGCTCTTTCGTTGTCCATATACCCTCCGGAAGGAGTTGACTCGAGCTATACCCTTTACCCCGAAGGGTAAAGTTGGACTCACACTTGGGCAGGGTGAATGTGAATCAGAGCATTCGTCGTAACTCACCCCTGACACCAGTACCCTCCGAAGAGGTAGGCTTCCCCTTGCAGGAACCTCCAACCACATCAAGGACATAGGTCTTTAACGAACAAATAATTTCATTGTGTTATAAGAAAAGTTGAATTTAATAAAGATCGAATGTTAACTGCCGAAATCCGATAAAGAGACAAACAATTGAAAAAGCAGAATCGAATATATCGCTCCTAATCATATCCCTATTAAATGAACGACCGCCCGAAGTAAAGTTCAGTCTAAAGAGAGCGAAGAGATATTCAAGACTACACGTTAATCAAGAGAGCGAACAGAAGTTAAAGAACACAAGCTAATTTCTCTACGCATGTGAAAAGAACGACAGCTCGAATTAAAGTTCATTTTCAGAATGAAAAAAAAAATGCGCGCTAATCGCTTCGCTCCTAAAGAGCGAACAGATATTCAAGACTACAGTTAATCAAGAGAGCGAACCGAAGTTAAAGAATACAAACAAATTTCTCTGTATGCTCTGAAAAGACCGCCCAAACGAAAGTTCATTTTAGAATGTAAAAACACTGCACGCTAATCGCTTCGCTCCTAAAGGGCAAACAGATATTCAAGACATACAGTTAATCAAGAGAACACAAAAGAACACAAGCTAATTTCTCTACGCACTGAAAGAACGACCGCTCGAATTAAAGTTTCATTTTGCTCAAGTTATCATTTCTAAAAGAACGACGGCAGTTAGAATTTAAATTCATTCTTGAACAATGTACGTTAATCCATTGCTCTCAAGAGAGCGAACAGAAGTTAAAGAACACAAGCTAATTACTCTACGTACTGAAAAGAGCCACCGCTGAAATTAAATTCATTGTTCGCTTTTTCTAAAAGAACGACGAAAGTTTAGAATTAAAATTCATTCATGAACAATGTACGTTAATCCCAGCGCTCTCAAGAGAACGAACAGAAGCTAAAGAACACAAGCTAATTATTCTACACCCTGAAAAATCCGCCGACCGTTTAGAATTAAAATTCATTCTTGAGCACTGTACGTTATCACATCGCTCACAGCAGAGCAAACAGAAGTTAACGAACACAAGCTAATTACTCTACGCACTGAAAAAAAAACCACCGCTGAAATTAAACTTCATTCTTCGCTTTTTCTAAAAGAAAGACGAACGTTTAGAATTAAAATTCATTCTTGAACACTGTACGTTAATCCATCGCTCTCAAGAGAGCGAACAGAAGTTAAAGAACACAAGCTAATTATTCTACACCCTGAAAAATCCGCCGACCGTTTAGAATTAAAATTCATTCTTGAGCACTGTACGTTATCACATCGCTCACAACAGAGCGTAAAGACTACAAACGAAGACCGTTTATAATTTAAGTTTACTCTAAGCTCATTCTTGAACACTGTACGCTAATCGCATCACTCTTAAGAAAGCGAACAGAAGTTAAAGACTACAAGTTAATAACTCCACGCCCTGAAAACGAACCACCGCTCGAATTAAAATTCATTCTTGAACACTGTACACTAATCACATCGTTGTTAAATGAGCGAACAGAAGTTAAATACTACAAGTAATTTACTCTGCCCCTGAAAAGAACGACCGTGTGAATTAACGCTTAATGAAACTTACTTCAACCATTGTAGCTTCAAAGTGATCCAAAGCTTCACACAACTCGCGATCAGTCAACTCCATAATGTTACTAGAAGTGAGACAGAACTAGAAATGATTAAAAAAATGCATCAAATAAGTCAAGTATGGCAAAGGCGGACCTCTTAGGAAATTCTAGTTCACGTTTCGTCCAATCAGATGGTTGATCTTGGAACCAATCAACGCACCGTATTTTTGCAAATTTCGATCCGATTTTTTTTCAAGGTCGCATCGTGAAACTTAATTTCAGCCTGCGTCCAATCAGAGCGCGGTATTTTTAATTTTTGCAAAGTTCGATCCGATATTTTTTCAAGGTCGCAGCGTGAAACGTTATTCCACCCTGCGTCCAATCAGACGTTTGATTTTAGAACCAATGAGCGTGTAGCATTTTTTTGAAACGCAAACAAACTATAATGTTGAAGCGTCCTCTCATCGTCCACACACTTTCGGTAAAGCTCAACAAGTGATTACTCGAAATGGAAACTCGACGATTCAGTAGGCGATTACGCGGGTTAGCCCCAGAAGAAAAAGAGTTTGAAGAAAGATGTTTTTTCTGTTTGTATATTCTAACGATAAATTCCCTGACAAGCAGCCTAACCCGATATTTAGCATGCTGCCGGAAATACTACAAATGTCGAGCATGGATGCAGTATCCAACACATGTGCTCATTGTAAACAGCCACCTGTGCAAGAAATCCAGGAAGAGCCCATTGAAGACACCATTGACGAGGAGCCACAACGCCTGGTGGCCCGTGAGGCGTTAAGACTCTTTAGAGACAACAATGATGAAATTCAATCCGGCATGAATGTAAGTGCTTGCTTTGTGAATCATGCTATATCATGCAATAGTCTCTCATCTCATAGGATGTTCATTTGATTTTGTTACAGTTTCCCTATCGCATTCACATGAATTGCTGGACAGCGTACTGGCAGGCCCTTGACCACATAGTATCCGATTACGGCGCAGTCGACCACAGACGTCATGTTGTCAGACTGACTGTTATATCCAGAAATGAACTGAGTTTATTTGAACGAATAGCATTCCTAAACTTAATACGTTCCTACACGCCTGTATCTGTCACGATGTTTTTCAACTCGCTTGACTTCCGATTTCATTATGTCAACTCCAATCTCTTCCCAGAAGATGTCCTGGAGTTTGGTAATTTAAGAATTGGTGCAGCCGTAGTTTAAAACAGTCTTGAGCAGTGTCATGTTAATATCTTAATCCTTTTTTTTGCTTTCTTTCTAACTTTCCATTGTGTACGTTTAAACTTTTGTTATAGCGAATTCTAAAGGGACTGTCATGTAAATATACTGACTTTTTTAACTGTCATTAAAATTTGTGCATGATTTAACAATTGCCATGACTTGTCCATGGCTTGCCCTCGCCCTGTCTTAATACACTCGCTTTACGGAGGACCCTCCACATGAATCCTCATTAGTTTACTCACTACAAACAATGGCTTGGCGATGGGCTCCGGCGGGGCGCGTGAATACCGAGACTCTTTGCGTGCTTTTAGCCAATCCCTCGCGCAAATGTATGCAAATTCATCATATGCAAATTATGCAAATTCATCAATCACGGCAATCGGATGGTCCATTCAAATTTTTAATGATCATGTACCTGTGTCGTGATTGGTTACCGCCCGGTTAAGCGTGCTGCTTAACTACTTACCTCAATTACAGCGATGCCCTCTGACGAAGACGAAGACCAACAAGACCGTGAGGAAGAAAATCTAATCACCTGTTAGAGAACGGTACTATGAACGGCACCGTGGGGGCCTTCGGCTTAGGTGGTGTGAAAAGTTGTATCGACAGCGCTTCACTATGGACCTAAAACGATCACAAGTAATACACTGTTACAGGGCAACACCTGGCTAAACCCTTCATAAACCAGCTCGCAAAACGTTCCTAGCATCAAAGGTTTGTCAAAACGTCTAGTTGAACAATGGCTGTTGATTTTGCAGCGATTTAAACAAGTCTGAGAAAATGGAATGAGTGATATAAAGTACATACTCACATGTATAGTGTTCTACCAAACCAAGCATGGGTAGTGGCCCATAAAAACAAAAAACAGAT
>JAHPZR010012457.1:5000-7500 GCA_019787425.1 Platygyra sinensis | reverse complement strand
ACATTACTGATCAAATGTAGATTTGGCTTGGCATTTCATTACTACGTGTATTTAGTTTCGTACTACACAACTTGTGTGCAGCACTCGTCAGATAAAATTGCCAAATGCGACTGTACATCATAACAGTGAGTATGCTGATTTGAAATACACCTGCAGCCATTTGAAATATGAACACTTTTTCAAAAGAAAGGAAAGCTGGAAATTATAAGTTAACTCTCTTGCCATTGAAATACAGCAACAACAATATTTCATTACTTCTCAATTAAGCCTTACTCCCATAGCTCCACAGGTACATGTACATGTACAACTGTAGCAGCGCTAATCGAGGCCGGCCAGGATAATCAGTGAAAGAAAAAGAAAATACACAATAAAAACTGTACACAAACATAGTTTTAGAGTATGAGCAGTCCACCACTTCTTTATTAAGCTTTAAATTAAGTACTGTTTTCTAGCCACTTGAGCTGGGTCATCTTATTAAGTTTGTACTCTCTAGTTTACTGTGGTTTGATGCTGTTCATATATCATACATAATTCATTGGCCTAGACAAGAACTTTAATTTACTAAAATGTGAACGAATGATTCACTTTTTTCTTTGTTTTTTTTTGCCCTTAGTGTGCACAGCATCTGTAGATCACATAGGCTTTGAAAAAATTAAAAAATTCACAGTTGACTGAAAATTTGAATGATGCCTATGTTTGCAACCTGTAAATAAAGTTAAAATGGAACAAATTATTAAGTTCACGAGAAATCGTGAATCAGCATTTTGAAAGAGAGGAATGTTTTTCGATGGTAAGTTTCTGGCGTGCTAGTTCCGAAGTTTTGATGGCGGTTCTGTGAGGATCAAGGGCACAAAAACTTTGTACTTGCCAGTTGTTCATACAAAGCATTCTGCTAGCTACACAGGCTAGCATTTACTTGACTTGACATGATGATGGATATTAGAGAATCCGGCTAGTGAAAAATTTATTTTGGCTAGTGAATCAAACGTGTCACGTAGCCACTGGGCTGGCAAGCTGAAAAGTTAGTCTCAAGCCCTGTTAGAGCTCCTCTTGTCACACAAAGTAACAGCGTTTATCGATAACTTCCAACTTTCTGATGTTTTGTAAATGAGCAATCATGCACATTGTAATAATATATAATAATGTATTATAGCTATCATATTTCCAATGATGGGAGGCGCGGTGGTCTCATGGTTGGTGCGCTCGTCTCCGGAACGAGTGGTCCGGGTTCGAGCCCTGGCCTGGGACATTGTGTTGTGTTCTTGGGCAAGACACTTTACTCTCACAGTGCCCCTCTCCACCCAGGTGTATAAATGGGTACCGGGCGAATTTAATGCTGGGGGGTAACCCTGCGATGGACTAGCATCCCATCCAGGGGGAGTAGAAATACTCTCAGTCACTTCATGCTAAGGAAACCGGGATAAGCTCCGGCCTGATGGGCCACTTGGCAGACTTTACCTTACCCAGTGAATCAAACATGTCACGTAGCCACTGGGCTGGCAAGCTGAAAAGTTAGTCTCAAGCCCTGTTAGAGCTCCTCTTGTCACACAAAGTAACAGCGTTTATCGATAACTTCCAACTTTCTGATGTTTTGTAAATGAGCAATCATGCACATTATAATAATATATAATAATGTATTATAGCTATCATATTTCCAATGATAACATGTGTATTTCAAATCAGTGTGATAATGTAAATTCGCATTTGGCAATTTTGTCTGATGAGTATGTGCTGCACACAAGTTGTGTACTATGAAACTAAATAGCAATTTTAAAAATGTCAAGTCAAATTTACAGTTGCTCAGTGGGTCATCTATTATTATCACCCTCTAGTTTGCTATTGAGCACTCTGAAAAAAGATCAGCAAATCACCTTGATTACAGTATATACATGTGTAAAGTTAAGTATATATGGCAAATGACTGGTGAAATGCTAAAATTTGTTTGCAAATATAATAATTCAATAGCTCCTACAAAAAATAATCTTAAAAAGTCCCCATGGCCCCCTAAATAGTCATGAATACATACATGTGTCTTGTAAGCCAGGGTTCTACTTCACAGTTTTTCTCTTCTTTTCTTCAAGTTAGCATGCCAGAGATTTTACATGAAGCACTACCAATTTTACTTTATCCTATGAGTAAAATACAATATGCAGAAAAGGTTAAGCTTACATGTAGCTAAGTTTATGTTTAAATCCATATTGGGAAACATCAAATCAAGCTTGAAGTACGAAAGGAAAATAACATAATAAATCAATCAGTAAATCCTACATTGTAGTTTGCTTTAACAGCTGTATTCACCATCATTGCCATTACTGTGTCTTTTGAAATCAAGGTTACATTAACTTCCATCAGTCAAACTCAAACAGATTTTAAATCAAACTGCTGTGTGACAGACTGTTCATGCCTGAATGTGAATTCAATTGAATGTGAATTCAATGTTCAGTGTCTCTGAGGTAGCCTCTGGTTACAACCAGAGGCAATTCCATACATCTTAAGCAAA
>JAHPZR010012455.1:17500-24382 GCA_019787425.1 Platygyra sinensis | reverse complement strand
GAATGTAAAGTAGAAATAAGGTTGGACAGCTACATCTCTTGTTATATTTGTTTTACCAAGCTGAACTTTTCTCTTATGATAAAACTCGGCGACCCGCCTTGCCTTAACGTTTTATCTTGACCACATGACATGTCACGTGCCCGTTTTGGTAAATCGGCGAATTAGTGGCGAATTTTCGGTCAATTAATTAATAAATGAGCATTTTCGAAGCAAATTGAAATTATCTACCATGCTACGTTTAGAATGATCTTCTTTGATTTCGTTTTTAGAAGATATAGATGATCAAAGGTCAAATTTTGTCGTAGCCTGCAACAGGCTCTCCGTATAGGTTATTCCGAGATTTGCTTTCGAACGGCGCGCGGGTGGGCGAGAGAGGGAGAGCCTGCAATGGTCATTGTACGCTTTGAGTATTTACGTTCACATTCTGAACGTAAATTGCTGATTGGCTAATTCGATTTGACACATGTCAAATACTATCATTTGCGTTCAACCGTGAAGCGTGAATGTTTTCTTGCGCATGTTTATTTTTCGAACCAAGCTCGAAGCTTGGTGTCATGCGACTTCAGGAAGGTGGAGGCGTGAAAAGTAAACAAATTTGGACGATCCTATCGCACTGGAACATAGGCGGCTCAAGCTTTCGTTGTCAGAGGAGTTATATTTTTACAATGCGAACGATCAGCTTGTGAAACTTAACAAAGTTACCGCCGTCATCTACTATTACACAACGACTGAGTTTCATTACGCGAAACGTGACTCTCCCCTTTCAGAATATGGAGGTGTTAACATTGAGGTCAGTTATTTTAGTACACAAATAAAAAAGAAGGGTTAAATTGGGCTAAAATGTCTATTAACGTTTTTACCCATACAAAACATCCATACGCTTAATCACGTTTCTCGTAATGAAACTCAGTTGCTATGTAATAGTAGATGACGCGAGCTGAGCGTCATCTCTTCAAAGCATGGCACAATTTCAACAGTGGGATTTGAAATTATAATTTATTGGCAGGGAACACTTATAAATCAAGCGGTTTTCTTCCAGCTTTTCGTCGAAATGTTTTCTTCGGAGTTTCTGGATTCGAGTTCATAACAAAAACAAGCGCACGTGTATCAAAAGTTTCATTTTTTGACAGCCATCTTGACCTACAAGGTAATTTCTGCTTTCGTTGTGATTGGTTCATTTCAATTTGATAACTTGACAGATCAGTCAAACGGAAAGGAGGCAGAACTCAAATCGTACAAGGACCATTGCAGGCTCTCCCTCTCTCGCCCGCCCGCCCGCGCGCCGTTCGAAAGCAAATAACCCATATGGAGAGCCTGTTTGCAGGCTAATTTTGTCGAAAAAGACGACCTTTCACCCTTTAAAATTTTTCTGAGAAAAGAGGGACGGTCATTCCAAACGTGAGAGGATAAAAATTAAACGCGTTTTTGCGGGATGATATCATAACACGCCACCAATTCCTTAAACTAGTAATAGTTATCACTAAAGCTGCCCCCGCTTTCTTATATTTCTGCTCATTGAAACAATAATATTGAACGTTATTGTTCTAGTCAGATACTAAAAAAAAAACAATTGTCTTGATATGAACTCTTTTTTATATAAGAATATATTTCGACGTGACATCTTGGACTCGCTACGAAAAGTGGTGTCCAGAGCACATGCACAATGTGCTGAACGCGATCCAGATCCACGAACTAAACACTTGTACTTGATAGCCTAATAAATTCTAAATAAAACGAAAATGCCATAAGCTATAATGTAAGAATAATACAAGAATATTTTCAGCCTAAAATCGGTAGAAAAATAAGAATATTCAGTCTGGGCCGAAAAAGTAACATCCTTAGAAAAGAAAAGAGTGTACGAGCAAACGTATCTCGAAAGCACAACAGAAGTGAAAAGTAAACATAAGTATCGCGTTACAGTCGCCATATATGCAAATTAGAGTCAAGCTTTTTGTCCTCAATGAAAACGCCGCAAAACATTTACATTTGGATCCCTGCCGTAAGATTGCTCTGTGAAAATAAGCCATCCAAATAAACGAGATGCCAAAGGAATATTTCAAACTTTATTCCTCCAGAGCTAACATTTGAGAGAACCTAAAACATATCTTGCAATATCAAGAGAAAAAAACTGGCAAAAAGACAGAGGTGTCAAACTCTGCAAATTACAAGCGGATAACAGCGGAAGCCACACAGAAATATGACCTCTAACGGCTTTACTCTGACGAAATGTTTCCCTGAAAACACAGGATTAGTGCTTAGCGAAATATTCAAAGATCCTCCGATCGTACCATACAAAAGGGGCAAAACTTCCTAAGCGGCTACTACACGTGAATGGGAGTCGCGCAGGCCTGTCACCTTATTGTTATCCTTGGGTAATTCTGACGATCGGAAGGTACTGTACTGATTTAGCTATTTAGTCGCAAATGAACCACACTGGCCTCGAATTTCGATCTAGTATACTTCAGGACTCTCTGAGCTGTTTTTCCCCCAAAATCCATCTTCGGGATCTCTGAAAGCGTTTTCAATTTGTTTTAGATCATAATCTCGGCCATTTCGAAGCGAACTTATTTGATCGCGCTGAAATAGTAATGGAGGCCGGCAAATACAAACGCTTTTTCAGGGACGCTTGAACTCGAGATCTAAACCAAGGACAAAGCTCGTGGCAAAGACACCGATCCTGCAAGTCCTCGCGCCCGTGTCCCTTTGCTGGCCTCCCATGAGCGTTTGCGGGAAAAACGTCGATACCTTGCGGGCGTGCAAGCGATCAAATCGAGATTTTTTTGCGGCTATATACCGGAAATACCTACATTCTCTCCTTCTTCTCTCCTCTATTACGCGGGGAGTCCTAAGGTGCCTCCTCGGGTTGTTGGCCTCTGGAGGCAAAAAAACCCTGCGGGGGCAATTATTTTTACCGGTAAAAGCCTTTGAACCCAGGCCTTAAACGAGGCGTCTTCAATGGGGTTCAACCGTCAACCGTCAAAGGGCCAAAACAAATTAACCGTCAACCGTCAACAAAACGGACATATCTTAGGGAACTTACAGCAAACCCACGACGGCACACGGGCAACGGGAACGGCACCAAACAAAAAGATTTGAATGAGCAGAACAATAGCTCCCGTAGCACGTGCGTTATAAACTGTGTACATAATTCTTTTTTGTTACCGTTCTCTGACCAAAGCTACAACGTGAAATTTACCAAGCTTTTGCGTATTGTGGGAGAACCGTACGCCACGACGGCAAATATTTGGGATTTCCTTATGTACACTGATCGTTGGCTATCTGCCACATTTAGTGTGAGCACGGTGTTTAGGACAGATTTGCGCTCTGAACGGGTTTAATTACTTACGAAATTCGAGAATAAAATTTAAAATTCACTTTTTACCGATAGGGCGTCACGTCCTAGGCGTTCGCCGTCGGCGTGCTTAAGTTCCCTATTTTACGTCAACCGTCAAATGAGCGAACCAAAATTAGCCGTCAAATTTCTCAGCAACCTCGTTCCCAGCGCCTTTTCCCTGAATTTGGGGCGGGGCCCCACTCCTAAGCCAGGGAAAAGGCCCTGGGAACGAGGTTGATTTCTCAGATATCCTTAAACGATCGAGACCGCCAAGTTATGCTGTTAATAAATGATCGTTTTAGAATATCACAGAAATACATACTGGTGCTTGTTAGTCTCGAGTAAAACCGGCTAGCGACAGAACTGACCACCCAACCTCGTTATCAGGGAGTCTCCACCTTCCCAGCGCATACAGTGGGAGAACTGCCGTGTAGTTCCCAGCCACCAGCTCCCAAATGTGTTGTTTGGAGCTGGCGCTTAAAAGGGCGCTTTGCACCCGTCTCGGCAGTAAAGGGCAGACTACATAGGGCTTTTGATGCTGTTGCTGCCCGACGGCAAACGCCATGCTGATGAGGCCTAACGAGGCCGAAACAGCTGTCCATGGCTGCCACTGCCCTGGTGATATGGCTTTGCGCATGCGTAAGGTACTGGCCGGGCCGTGGGTTGGTGTTCGAGTGTGTCACTTGCTTTTTATTGTTGTTCTCACATCTTACTGCCCCCGCTCTATGCGGCGTTAAGATGAGAGACCCTGGGAACGAGGTTGCTGACTTCCGCTCGGTTAACACTTCCGGTGTCGTCAAACGACATTCATCACAGGTCACTTCGTATGACCTCGCTATCGCTGTTCGTTTGCTGTTACAAAGCATGACGTCCAGTATAGACCATTTTACAGTCGTGTGCTCAGTGACCTGGCCATTGAATGGCAGCGAGGCTGCAGGTGACCTTCTTTTGATACAGACGTCACTTCTTTTATTATATAAATCAGGTTGTTATAATGCTAACTAGATTCTTTTACATGACAAAACCAGAGAGGTCTGTATCAAAGCAAGGTCAACTCCAGCCTCACTGCCATTCAAAGACCAGGTCACCGAGCAACCTCTTTCCCAGGGCCTTTTCCCTGGCTCGGTTGGTCACCGAGCAGCCAACTGTAACAAATATTGATGGAACAATGGAGCGTTATACAAAATCAGCCTTTGCTGAAAACAATTTTAAAAAACCTCCAATAATCTCCTACAAAAAAGGGTAAATCCCTCAAAGACACGCTCTTTAGGGCCAAAATATGATTTCAAGGCGACTATCTCGCGACGCGACATTGAAAGCCACAATGGGAGTCCGTGCAGGTCTGTCATCATTACCCGGCTTTTCATCGCGTTAATACATCCAGCGGTAACGGAGGTGATGAAATTACGCTAATAATACTCATAGTTGTCATAGTTGAAGACCAATAATCTCATTTTTAGTGCACAAACTATAGGATTAGTTCCAGTATTCAAATATGAGCAAAATTATATCGTTTTATTATAACTTACAGCCAAATTTGTGCTTTAAATTCGTGAAAAAACGTCATTCCGAAAAATTAACCGTCAACCGTCAAATGACCTAAAATTTAACCGTCAAACCGTCAAAACGACTTATTTTTAACCGTCAACCGTCAAAGGGCCCCCCCCCCACCCCCACTCCATTGAGACACCGCTTAAACGACTTGGAGTGGACTCAAATATTCACAACATTTCGTTAGAACTTCTTGTGTGTGTCTGAAAAACCAAATTGAAGCGTCTACATGCAAGACAGGGGAAAGCACCCGCCTACTCCGGGCATCCCGTCTATCATTGCCCAGCAACCCAGCTCAGGCGGGGATAGCTTTTTACATGTAAGGAGATGGTTGTCGCCTATCCCGGCCAAACGAGAGGGAGATAAGACGCCACGAAATATGCACCGTCCAAAGGTGGATTTTTTCGTAGTTACCACGTAGCCAGTGGTTATCTGCCCGAACAGTATTGACAGCTCAATCTAAGAAGACATACAATGTAATATATGACGTCTCAGGCAGAGAACCCAGGCTCCATCGCTCTGTGCAGCAGGAAACCGCTGAGACTTAAGATGAAACGAAGAAGGTTTCTATTGGTCGGTCCATTTTGTTTGTTGTGCTCAGCGGGTTCGCTCCAAAAGCACTAACTCACCCCAGCCACACTTCCACTGTCTCACGGTTAGGTGAGTCTGCATGTAAAGGCGGGTTCGTGTCACCCTTCTGACGTCGGGCTACGCACTGGCTCTAGCCGGGAGCATCCTCCTCCGTGATAAAAACAGGTCCTTTACTCTCTGGTTATCTAGCCAATGCATCTATCGGCGTACTCCACAAACCAACCACATTCACATAATTACTTTTCCAACTACTTTACCGTAAGGGGCCTCACAGTCACGCTTGAAAAAGCTTAGCTAAACTTTCCCATATCAACTTCAATAGTGTGTGCAATCATTGGTCCAATATCTTCCTCCGTCCTTAACCCATTCCATGTTCCTTTCATGGCTCTTGTTATTATCTCTCTCTGATGTTGCTTTCGCACACTGGTCTATAAGGTGTTCTATTTTAATTCTTAGGTTTCCCCGTCAATTCACAAGGGTATTTTTTTCGAGTGTCTCAAAATAACATCAAGATTGCCGTGACTGGAGCCCCTTTAACAACATGTGTACGCCCCTAAACAATCCCGACGAGTCGATCCTGGGACGTCTACACCTATCAGAGTTTGACCTCTGTCCTGCACCTGCTCTCATGATCACTGCACACCGCCAGAAGCTTGGATAGTTCAATAATGCTGCGTGGTTCTCCACAACTATGAAGGACGCTATTGAGTTGAAAACAGGGCCCAAGTGTACACGAAATCTTTTGGACCTCTCCTACGCCCCTTTACATTTGAGAAGCAAAAAAAACTCTCGTTGACCCTTTTGACAGTTCGCGTTGTAAAAACCATCCCTATCATGAGGACTTTAGTCTTACACGGCTTACATTAGTTAGCTCCTCTTAATTTCTAGACCATACTAACGTATGGTACCCATTGCAGTAAATCCACACGTGCGCTGAACTAGACAAATGCTACAATCTCTTATTTGCCACGCTAAACTTTCAACATTTGGCTGTACTGGACTTCTTGAAATGACCAGTGTTGAAAATAAAGACTTGTGTCAGTGCTGTATGTATCGTATAATTAAATGTTTTCGGACGTGGATTGTTTGCGCGTGACTGTACTTGAACCTCCAATTTTGTGCTATCGTTTGTGATCTCATGAAAAACGTCTTCACTTCGTACTAAATCCTATCAAATCACACATACTCCCTAGGTAAATTCCGCTAAAAGTCGGAATGAAACCTCTACCCACAAATCAAATGCCAAGCTTATTAGCCCCTTCAGTGTAAAGGGCTTCGTAAAACAACCCGCGAGATTATCTCGCCACATGAAAAAGCAAACCAATGGGAACAATGCAACGTTATATTAAATTCAAAATCATTTCGCATATTTAACAAATAAAGAAGCCTATGCCGTGTATAACACT
>JAHPZR010012455.1:0-15000 GCA_019787425.1 Platygyra sinensis | reverse complement strand
ACTTCAATATCCAAACAAGGGCGAATGGAATAATTGTTTTTAGTAAATTCTCAAACCGGGGTTTTGCCGCCAATTTTTATTTCCACAATTTTACACAGCGCGAAAAATTTTAAACTTGGCGCACTATTTTCCATATGACGTAAAACCTCGGACTATTGGCTCATAGTCGGAGTTTTTTAGCCAATCAAAAAGCTAGAAATGCAATAGTCAGAGCTGAGAATTTAACTAAATTTGAATATATTCCAAGTGTTTTTTCCTTTGTTTATCGTACGCTGGCCGATTTTGTCGAGGCAATTGACTGTTGTTTTGGCAAGACTTTTGTTTTGGTACGCTCGCCGTGACTGTCAAATTTGTATTTGAGCACACAAAATGTAGCTCGATAAAAAAGAGGCTTTGTACCCCGGGGGGGGTGGGGGGTACTCCCTTGTTTGGGCTATACGGGGACGTGCCGCTGGATAGGGTATGGTTTTTTGGCCTCGCTGTCTTAAACAGGGTATACAATTCGACTTGCTTCTGTCCTAAACAGGGTATGGTATTACTAGCCCGAGAGACTTTAACCCAGACTGCGAGCAGTCTCTTTCTTTTCTTAGCCTGCAACCCGGAGCCTGCGAGAAAATGAAAGAGCGTGCGATCGAGCGGCAGAAAAGCGACGCATTTTTTTCCTGATTTGCGCAATATCAACTGAGTAAACCGACATATGGTAGGTCTAGTTTTTTTATTGTCTTGGATAACGCTGTGTGGCGCAGACATGAGGGATTCCGCTGGTATATATATTGTTTAGGGATATTTTTCTCAGTAAAAGTTCTATTAGTGCTTTAATCAAAATAACATTAACCTCAAAAATAAATTCCTCTTATTCATTATACAAAAATTGAAGAAATCATTCCTCTTTGATTTGCTATTAAAAAAATCGCCCTTCTATAAATGCAATGACGGCATTTTGCCACGCTAATTTGGAGCTTAGTGCTTGACGGCTTTTTGTTTAGTTCAAGTGTAGAGACGCAACAACTTGGTTTTAGACGCATCGAGCATGATTTCTTTAATTTGAATGACTTATCAAAACAGTGTAAATTCCTGTAAACCAGCGAGTGTGCATTTTGTCGCTTGTCCTAAACAGGGTCTTAAAATGGAGGTTGTTGTCCTACACAGGGTAGGGTTTTTAGCGTATTTTTGTCCTAAACAGGGTCAGGATTTCAAACCCTCGGCGGCACCCCTGTACCCAAACATTGGTCAAGTACCCCCCCCCCCCCCCCCCCCGGCTTTGTACGCGCTCTGATTGAATTTATCATGAATTTATAGTGATTATGTTCAAGTGGTTTTGCTTTTTGTTCTTAAATGGCACGCTGGCCGATCTTGTCAAGGACAATTGATTGTTTTGGCAAGCTAGCCGTGACTGTGGCCAGTAGACTGCTGGCAGTCTGTTTTTCTCTCGAAATTTCAGCAGGGATTGTGAGGAGACACTATTTAGCCTAAAGGAGAATGGGACGAGACATTCCTTCTTCCCTACTCGGCCATACTGCCATATCGCTCTTTTGCGTTCGCGATGACTAATCACTCGTCTAAGCCCAGGGCGTCTAAGTGACCCTTAGAGAAAAAAACCGGCTGCAAGCAGACTAGTGGCCAGCTGTGGCACTACCACTCGTCGTTTTCGAGCTGATCTCGATAACTTCCTCGCTGGGCGATTTTTCGGCCTCCTGAGTAGTAGTAGTTCAGCAGAATTAAGCCCCGTTACTGCGTTCCTCTTGCGTTCCGTGTGCGTTCCCTTTGGATTCCCTCATGAAAGTGCGTTCCCTTTATTAATATGCATAACGGTCGAGTCCATGACGTCACCTATTGTTATAACTTAGGGGAAAAAATGCGTTCCTCCATACTAATGAAGTGCCGAGCTAGCTAAGTTAAAAATGGCTTCCTCCATACTAATTTATAAGGCCCCGTTTACACGGGTCCGGACAAATTTTGGACGGACGAATTTTGTTCCTGTACGGCCTGTTTACATGGATCCGTGCCAATTCTGTTGCAGTGGTGTTTACACGGATCCGTGCAAAGTTTAGACCAGTCGCTGTATTTGATTCCAGGCCATAACCGCGCTATTTGACAAAACGTTTGCACGGTTTCAGGTGTTTACACGAGTGCGTACAAATATGGAACCGTACCGGTCAAAAAGTTGACCTGCTTTTTTCAGGTTCCAAACTTGAACACTTAGCCGTACACAAATTCGTCCTGTTCCGCCGGTCCCGTGTAAAACGCAAGGTGGAACCGTGCAAGTTTTTGTCTGTGCAAATATTTGTCCCGGCGGACTCGTGTAAACGGGGCCTTAATAAGCGTCGCTCTAGTACAATGAAAGCAATAAACTTGCCCGGCCTTGCCCGGGCTCTTTTAACCCTGACTGACCATGAGAAATCTATTATCTGTTCAAAATAAAAGCGCAAATGTTTTGAAAGCGTAACAATTTCTGAGGTTCTCTAGCTTTCTTTGAAAAACGTTCTCCGATTTTCGAAACCGGGATCTTTTAACCTCGATTGGTTTAGATAGAATCTATCATGCTTTTATCTGAACTCTCAGCTGTGCTGACGAGAGAGAATTTAAATTCTTAGCTAACTGCTCGAGTTTTCCGCTCCGTTAGTCACTCATTTTGCAAACACGCAGTGCCTCTTCTTTTAACCCCAGATTTGCATACCAACTCGAACGGAGAAACCCATGGGACAGCTCTATCATTGAAATTACAACACTAGAAGCTCGGAGCGCTTAATTTAAACACGCGACAATAAATATTTTTTCGAACAACACGTTTCTTGATTATTACTTTTATTAGCGAAATGATTCAAATGCGCAAAGATTTCAAATGAGTACACCAAAATTATAACTGAACAAAATTGTTTGCAAAACTAAATTTACGGGGCCAAAACGGTAAAAGGGCAGAAAGAGTACCTTTTTGACCCTTTGTTTTTCCCTGGGCGCGCGTGGCTAAACAGAGATCAAGCCATGTTTAGCGAGTTGCTTTTCAAAGTGGAACTTTAAGGAAGGGAATATTAAATATGATGCGTGAATAATAAAAATAAACAGTTGATTTTTAATTTGACCAGATCTTTGTCGATTTTAAATTGCCCTGTATAAGTACAAACCATACTGATTACCTGTTTGTTTATAACACTGTTCACAGCCGTCTAAGCCCGTGCTTGCTGTTCCGTATCGCACTTATTTCTTATCGACTGAATGGATGATTGACACTTGTTGCATTACGCACATTTGATTATTAAATTTTCGAACACGAAAAATTTCGCAGTCTCGGAACGTAATCCAAACAAAAAAACAGAAACCGTAAAGAAAACAGAAAACAGTGAAAGAAGGAGAAACGTTTTTGTCGCTTCCGTATACAGTTTACAGAGATTTTTCACTCACGCCATGCGACCCTTTTTAATCGTACTTTTATTTATTTTCGCGATACTCACCGTGTATGCTACGAAAGTAACAAACACCACGCCGGTAGATTCTGCCGCTAAAACTGGTGGTCAAACCTTCCTATGTAATCACTATGCCGGTGAAGACCCTAAAACTCACGAAGCCATCAAAAAACTGGACGAGAAGCTAGAAGCGATACTGAAACTGTTACAAGGCAACGCGCCCCCTATCAGTCCAGGTAAGAAACGATCGATATTAATTCACCACTTCGCGTTGCGGCGGATGATGTTAGATATTTTAGTTACGGTCTGCTTGCCGTATAGGCGCTTTCGGGACGTAACGTTCAAGCTTTGAACGAAGTAGTTTTCACCCAGTAAGTTAAAATACTGACGTAAGACTTGTCCTACTGAGATCGCCAAACCTAAAATATGAATTATACAAAAACCGACGATAATAAATATTATCTTAAGTTAAGTTACCGATTGCTTAATGTATGTAGGCACAATAATTCATTTAATTTCACAAATTCTATCCTTCATGGTCGTTCAAGTTGTCAGTTGTGCGCCGAGGAATCGACGATTAAACTTGATGTCATGTCGTCACTGAATACAAATCGTTTTTTTTTTTTTTTTTTTTTTTTGCAGCCTCGACGTGTAAGGAACTTTTTGACAAGAAGTTGTAAGTGCAACCTTATTAATATTGCATTGGTGATTAACACCTTCCAGCCCGTCTCTTAAACAAACACTCTCAACGTTCGGAATCGCCAGTAGATGCAAATAAAATAAAGTAAAATAACACAAAATAAATCTGCCGCCTACTACTTTCCTGAATATGTTTAGGCGTGTACAAATTAATGCGAAAGGAAACATGAAAGAACTGCAGATATTTTTTAAGACGAAAGCTCTAAAAATTCGACTAAGAGAGGCGTCTGTGCTATGCCCAAGCGATTGCCAGATTAGTTCCTCTGGACTAGAAACATTTACCTGCCTTGAGATCCTGATTAAACTACTGAAAATGCGAAATTTTAAGGCATTCTTTTTCTTGTGAAAGCCACTCGAAACTGAAAGCTTGGCTGGAGTCCAGTTTGTGATTGACAGCTGTCGTCTCTGTTAGCCAATCGAATTATTTGAACAATTCTAACAATCATTGTGATTGGAATTTATAATAACCTAAGTTATTCTCGCATTTTGATTGGTTCTCGCTTATGATCTATTAGAAGACAGGCGCGCGATTGAAGTCATCATCACAAGGTCTTACAATGTTTTGCCCTCTGTGTTTTAAAATGGCGGAAAGTTTTTGAAATTAAAATGCTCAGCCAATGAAAGAGAGTTTTGTGCGTTAGTGTACATATCTTGAGCAGAGATCTACGGAGAGGGAGAGAGAAGGGTGAAGACTGAGCTCAGTGAAACTCAAGGCGCTGGTCTACTGGAAGCAGGCAAAAATGCACTGCAGCTGGAATTAACAAATTCTGTAATTAAACACCTGAGACTGATTTGCATTTGCGGTTGAGACTACCGGTTGAGTGCTCTACCGCTTCCTGCGTGCTTTACAACATAAATGAGCATAGTGGAGGCTTCTTTATTTTTAGATATTAATTTTTAGTTACTTTAGTTTAGCAGACGATAGATATTATACTTTTATTACACTTTTAATTATGCTGAAAGAATTTTTACTGTATATCAATAAAGTTATCAACTCAACTCAAATTGTCTAACCCTTCTAATGGGAAAAATTACGATATATTAAAAACTTGGCTCCGCAAGGCCTGGGGGAATTAAACAAAATAAATTAATTATTCATCCATCATCCTTGAAGTGCTTCTATTGTTTTATTCCCCCTAAGCCTCGGGGCCAAGTTAGAATTTTAATATATTGGAATTGGTCTATTCTAATCAGAGGCACGGAAAACAAAGCCTACATACTGAAAGTAGGGTCTGTGAAGATTCCTGTGTATTGCCATATGACCGGTGTTGGTCTTGGAGATTGTGGAGGAGGTGGATGGACCTTGGTCATGAAGACAGATGGTACAAAGGTAAGATAGTTCAATTATGCTGCGCCCTGGGGGGACATATTTACTTCCACCCCATGTAAACAGATATCTTATCAAAGAGGGGGTCTTAACTTAGAGAGGAGACTTATCTTAAAAACTGATTGACACCAAGCTATCCTAAAGTAAATTTTGTTTAAACAGCTATAAATTAACACTGACAACTCAATACATGTAACTGAAATCTAAAACGCGACAGATTGTTTTCGCTTTTAATTGTTTTACAAATACGGAAACATACAGAAACAGGCTGGCACCCGTATTAGAAGTTTATCTTCGGGTTTTAACTATTTGTGAATAAAGGCGTGGCTTAATTTTTTTTACGTGTGAAAGATATCATCTCTTAGACAGAGAACCTATTATCAAATTTCACTTTCAGAAGGAAGGGAAGGAGAGCTGAGAGCTGATTAGAGAACGGGGGCTTATTGAGAGGGGTTGGGGCATATTAGAGTCTTTACGCATCAAAAAGGTTATTTCTCTAAATTCAAAGCGCACACTTGATAGGCCTAGATTTCGTACGAGGAACTCGCCTTCCAATCCAGTAAAATAGCGCACATCCAAGGGAAATAACTAATAACAAAAGACAAATTTTTCTCTAAACATGTGAATGGGTGTTATCCCCAGATGCAAATTGTTGAAGATTTTATCCTGTGACCAAAGTATCCCAATTGGAGGTATAAATAAGATATGCGGAAACCAGTGAGCAATTTTACACTATTACAGCTGCGTTGAACAACGCGTTGAGACTAATTGCTGTCTGAAAAAGCCGGGACATGTTTTAAGTCAGGCTATTTAAGGCCTGGTTTTTAAGGCATCAAAAGACCCCCAGCAGAGAATTGAAAGGTCTTTATTAGTTGTGGACATAAATGACTAAGTCCACCTATAAAATTAACCTGACGTTTGTTTGACTAGATTAAGTGGACGTTAATAATTCTGTATGTCACGTGACATTCCTTTATCTGTGACGTCACTAAATACGTTTAATGAAATGGGGTAAGGTTATGCATTAAAAGTTGCCAAACAAATAATGTGAAACTGTCCAACAAAGTGAGAGTATTGTATCTCTGCCTTGTAAATTAGTGCTTGTAATTTGTATTAGAAGTTATTAAACTATTTACTATGTCACGTGACCTGTTTTGTTTAAATAAAAAGTTCTTATTGGACGTGGACATGAATACAAGGCTATTTCTTGTTACAATGTAAAAGAATTACACACAGAAATGATTAATTGCAGTTTATTTACCGTACCCCATTTCAGTCTAAAGATTTTAACCGTTAATTATCGTTTTTCAGTGGTCACATGACGTAAATTTAAAATGTAACAATTCTTTACATTGTTAAGGATACTGTTCTGATTGTATCCAAAAAATTTCAGAAAGATCCCACAAAAACTTCTCTTTAAAACAAAAATATGTCATGTTAAGAGTTGAACCATGCCTTAAGTTGCCTGAGTAACTTGGTAAACTTCAGAAAGCTATTGACGTGTGGTTCTTAACTGTCTTTACATGACGGCAGAGTTATTCATACAGTGTTTTTTTTGTTACTGATATCCAGAATACCTTTCACTTCGACTCCAAACTCTGGAGCAACAAGAACGAGTTAAATCTTCCAGGAGGGAAGACTGGGTTGATTCACAAGAGACCAAGCTACCAAGCTATTGGAACACACCTTTCTCCAAGATCTGTCTCGGTATGAAGATCGGCCACCAGATCAAGTTCACTGTCATCAACGTGCACGCCAACTCTCTGTACTCCCTGATTGCTGACGGGCATTACCGCACCACCTCACTTGGCCGTAACACGTGGAAGACACTAATTGGTTCCCAGGCCTCCTTACAGCTCAACTGCAACAAAGAAGGTTTCAATGCTGCGTGCGGCTCTTCATTTTCGAGAGCAAGAATGGTTACGTTGGAAACAACGAAAACGATTGCAACACCTGTGACTCCAGAATCGGGTTGGTACTGCAGGATACTCTGACGATACCAACACGTGTGGAAACGCAGCTGCAGCTAGAGGGGTTGACAATGGAAACAAATACATCAAAACTATGGGTTACATCCTAGTTCAGTGACATACAGCCCGACCTGGAGACAGAAACAACAGCCACAACACCAGAAAATACGCTCGTCAGGCAAAATCGAAACTGTTGATTTTTAGTAGTGATGCAAAGTCTTACACATACAGATTTGTAGAACTGAGATCAAAATAAAAATGCTCGTGCAAGACTAAAGGCTGATTAATTTGAGTGCTATTCAGTGACTTCACGCGACTGTATCAAGCGATAAAGTCAATCATTTCAAGCAGTTCACCAAACCGAACGAACTGGGCACAATATGCAAATCACCACCACCGAGTATCATTAAGCAATAGACCACAAGTTTCTACGGTTTAAAGGATGATAAACCACGCGGGATGTTGGTAGAACACTAGACGAATTCGTAAATCACGAGTCACAGGTTAGTGATTTACGAATTCTTCGAGTGTTCTTCTAACATCCCAAGTGGTTTATGGTGCCTTTAACCCATATAAACTTGTGGTCACCGTCTATTGCTTTTGTATAGTAATTCAGGAGACGCGCGATTCTTCCATGAGTTTTCTGGCACAATAAACCATAGTTGATTGACCAATCAGAGCGCGCGCATTGATTTTGTCATTACATAAAGTAGCATATATTGTTCGCTTTTAAGCAAAAAAACTCTCAACGAAAGATGACCGAATAAAAGATGTCAAGGAAATTCTTTTAGGATGATTCTCACTTAAGTTTAAGACAAAACAGGCATTAGAAGCCGGAACACGTCCAAAATTTCAAAGATGTGTAGGATTTGTTTTATATATTAATTCCATTTCGTGAATTTTTGTTTTATTGGACGTAGCTTTACCAGTCTTTACCAAGAACCTTAAAATAATTCCCCAATAGGCGTTTCACCTGACTGAATGAACTGAAAAAAACATAACGAGGAAACTGCAGCTCAAAAAAAACGCGCTAGGAAAATCACTACGTGTTAGCAAATCCTGTACGTTTATAAAAGAAAATATTTTCTTGGTTTCAAACTGTTTTTGTCCTTTGTTTTAGTTTTCCTAACTTAAGCCTATGACAGAGGCTTTAATTAAATTGAAACGAATTTATGACATAATGAAACAAGAAGAGGTATTTGAAGGGCGTGGTTCCTTGCCCATTCACCTTCCTTACTTAGGTGTGTCCCTCAAAATACGATTGGGGATTACAACTGACCGGAGATTGTTGCTTCTCAGTTAAGGGCCAAACGTTCTTAAAATGACAAATTAACAAAACGTTCTCTTTGCATTGCAATAGTTAACTAGACCAGCACCCTTGGTATCCCACACTATTGCCATCGGCTCGTGTCCATTAATGCAAAGTTTACCTGTATGTATACGTAATTGTATACGTAATTGGCCACTCCCATGGGGGTTGTGGCGTTTCAACACACAGGTTGATCTCGAACGTACTTAACACCTCACAACGTGATCGTCCATGTTAATACTGCTGCACTCACATGCGTCGCCGCGGATAACGAGGGCCAACCTGGGCTGGCGTTTTCGGTGCACGTAGCGCGACTCTGTGTTCTACTTATTACACGCACCCGTTGCGTCGCGAGCACGTGTGGACGCCGACACGATGAGCGGAGAAACACGTATAGGAGTGGAGCCAAAAGAAACACGCATGACAGAAGCACAGGAATAATACATCACTTAAACAGGCACAGCAAACGTACATCATGCGGCCGATGTCCAAATGCGTGGTGACAGACAGAGAGAACCACACACGTGGATCCACGTGCCAGAGACTCAGTGGAGCAAAAATGCGACACCGATGGGAGAAAAGCACAACTGGGCTATGAGGGTGCACGAAGTTCGGGAGACAGAAGAAACTATGACAGAGGAGACACTATAGCAGAAGTAACAACAGGGAGAGAAGAGTGAGATAGAAAAGCAGGAGTGACAAACATAACGGAGGTGGGTAATCTAGCACGTTCGTACAAGACAGGTGGTGTCTGTGGGTGCAGCCGAGACGGAATAATAAAAGAGTAAACCAAATAGATAGGAAAGTATGCGGTAGGATAAGGTCACTCACAAGACAGAGGAGAAAAACTTCAGGGAGAGGGACCACGCACTGGAATGAAATAGACGCACGTGGTGAAAGTGAAAACTCACGAGAAATGGGGGTAGAGCAGAAGAGAAAGGCGCTAGTGTAGAACACATGCACACCGGTAAGAACGAGCACTTCGGGACAGTAATGACAACGAAACACTAAGATACAATACACAAGTCATAAACCGCAGAACGAAACACAGAGCAGACGACATACAAGGAAAGGGCGGCAGTGAGTACTGAGTGGAAAGGTGAATGAGGGGGAGCGTGGTCCGTGAGAGTGGAAGGGAAACAGAAAGGAAATTTCAAGACGTTCAAAAGGGATAACGTGGGGCAGTATTCTGGGCGACTGTCACGCGTGTGCACGTGGAAGTGGAAGGTGAGTAGAGATATAAAAAAAACGGGGACAAGTTCGCGTGCAAACAAAGGGATACGCGAAGACAAGAAAGTGGAAGGCACGGGGAGGAGGAAAGGGAGAGGAGGAGAAAAAGAGACGCAGTAAAGTCAGACGTGTGCTAAAAGCCGCATTTTCAAGAAAGGGAGAGGGGGGGAAAGGATGACGGTCATAAACATATCTAAGAAAGCGTCAATCTCTGACTACAGGAGTCGATATATAGGAACTCCTCATTACAATCAATAAATAGGCCGTCATTTGAAATCTTATCTGAGGGTGAAAATATTAGGGTCGAATTCTAGTAGTAGTAGAGAAAGGTAATGTAAGGCGCTGTAGACGGGCCACTTTCTCTCGAAAAACTGCATTAAATATTCGGAAGAAAAGTTCTAAAGTACAAGGGAATTTTCAGTTGATAGTAACAAATACTGAGATCGTTACAAATCAGCGGATGTTTTCGGGAAGGAACCCAGCGTTAAGTTAGCGATATTCTCCGTCCATGAAAAATTTTGTCAAGTAAGTCATGTGTCCCTAGGGGTGATTTGTATAGGATTTTTGTCAGTTGTTAGATACGAGTAGACGAACAGTTCTCAGTGAAACAAATGTCGGCCATCTGTTATTTGGTAGTTTGAACGTTATTGTCCAAGAGCTAGCATATAACATTAGGTTGTTAACTACTCTTCTGCCAGCCATAACTTCTGTTGAAGCCTTTGTGGTTGATTGCGTTACAGTTACCCCCTGCGGTTCCATGAAACAGCAACTTTTCGTTGCTTCCTAAACCGTTAGCTTCGTCCATCTTTTGCTGCTGAATTGCGTACAGACCATATAAAGCAGGGTTTTGAATTCGCTCTAGCTTTAGAATGCGGTTGGAACAGGTTCCACTGAAGAGATCGCTGACCTTCTTGTACTCCTGCGCGTGCGTGGAAGGTTTAAGTTCCACAATATGCATTTTCTTATCGTGTGGCAGAGAATCCCAGTAGTCAGGGGTCTGAAGGCCTATTTAGACGTTAAACAGAGTAAAAGAGCATTAAGCCAGACTGTCCCAACCACTAGAGTGCACCCAAGTTTCGATGGCATTATATTTCTTCTCCCCCAGGCAAGATGGGATTCCTGCCTAGCACAGGGGCTCCTGCTAGCGTGTACGATTAGTTTGAATTGCACGAAGTGTACAAAAGCTAAGGGTCTCGCGGACAAGCATTACACGGTTCGGTTCCTGGTCAGAGTTCGCGGACGAACCTCTACCAGGGTTCCATGGACTGGAATGTCTAGGTTACCGGCGTGCCTTGTAAAAAAACACGTTTTAACGGTTTCCCAATTGAAATTACTCATGGACTGGGACTTTGAGACTACAAAATACCATTTTACACCACTCTCAAATGGTAGAATTACTGTCCTAAAAATTGCAGCTGCAATGACTTTATATTATTAATGGAATTCTAATCGTTATTCTGTTCGTCCGTGATCACTATTAGCCTTCATTCGTTTTAGAAAACATGAAGCGTCAACCGTCTTTCCGTTGCCCTAATAAAAGTTTCGGTTATTTGTCTTTGCACCTTTTACGTGTAGGATGCCAAGGTACCACAGCCGTCTATTTACGTGTCGGTTCTTCGTCATTTGTGATCAAATTGGATTAGTTCCCTTTTTAATATGAAATTAGTAATGTCATCGCAACGATCCAAACCTCTCCTTTATCTCGCTCATAATTGGAAGTTTTTTTCAATAGCTCACTGGTTAAGTACTCACCTTTGCGAGAATCAATTCTTTTAATCTCTGTTCTTTGACCATTTTCGTCCTCCTCAGTCATGTCAACGAAAGATATTTTGTACCGTTCTCCATCCTGGTGGATCTCCATTGCTTTTCTGTTTTGATGATAGGCAAGTTCAATTTCTGCATTTAGCTGCCTTTCGTATTCTACAAACGTATTTCCAATTTTGTATTTCCACTGAATATCTTTCGACACAACTTCAGCTCGGATGCGTTCCTGTTCATCTGTCTTAATTTTATACAGAAGTTCGTGAATGTCTCCCATGACACTGAGAATATCCTCTGGTTGGCCACGTAACTCGATTCGGTCCACCTCTTTTTCCACAGTTGCCTCAACAGCGTAGCGTCGCTCAAGAGTGTGAATTTTTCCCATGTCTTCTTTGCTCAAATTTCTGATTACCTCATTTTTTATAATCCGCTGAGTGGAATTGTCTGTCATCAATACCTTAACTGCCTCTTTAGCTTGGTGAAGATCTCTTTCACAACCAGCAAATATAACGAGGTCTAACATTCGGCTGTCAGCTTGTTGTGTTTCTGGGGTAGTGCTGCTTTCTTCCGTTCCTCCAAGACCGATACGACGTGCCACGCTTTTGGCAAGTTTTTGCAACATTCCGGGTTTTGTAGGAATTTTTTGTCCTGATGCTTCATACATCGCTGAGCGGACATCCTTGATCATGTCTCTTTGAAAAATCGTCATCTTAATAAGCTGTACGTGAGCAGGATGCTGGTCAGAGAAAGTGCGAACCGCGGACAACATTGTGTTCGCAGATGATTTTGCTGACATACCAAGGATCCCTGTCCCAATCGCAGGAAATGAAATGGATGTCACTCGTCTTTTGTCAGCCTCTTGGAGACATGTCAACACGGAGGCTTTCATGCTTTTAGCGGTGAGCGGTTCCACCGGGACGATATGGAAGAGATATTTTGCGTTTAATCCTCCAGCCTTTGTGACAATAATGGATTCCTGGGGCTTGAGGACCGTACATGGAGCACTCATTCCTTATGGAATCACCTCCTTTTTGAAGGACGGCAGCTCCGGCACCCTGGCCTACAGAGAGATCTAAAGAATTGTTGGTAATAACTGCTATGGCCTCTGTGGACTCCTTGGTGATATCACCAGGTTGAACTTGAAAGCACAGGGTTCCTACATTCGTTTCCATGTGATCTGACCTCCGCTCAATTACCGGAGAGAATGTTATAGTACCAGGCGATGATGTGTGGATAGTACTTTTAAATCTCTTCTGTAACTCCTCGTTGAAGGCTTGGACGGTTGAAGTGTCTTTGTCGTACAACACAAACCTTACGTCTTTCACTTTCGTTGAGGGGTTCTTTTGGCTGTATCCTAACACTTCATCAAAGTAGATCTCTGCAACTTGATCTCGAGGAAAGCAAAGTGTACCAGTACCAATGGCGGCAAAGGCAATGGATGTCATATTATTTTTCTCTGCTTCCTTTAGACACTTCGTCAGGATATCCTTTAGAATCTAAAATTGTTTGAAATCAAGCATTTAATATTAGTCATTTAGTTTTAATATTTTCATTGGTGTAATTTGTTACTTTGAGTGCAAATAAAGATTGATTGCAACAACAAAAAAATGATAGCATATAATTCGAGAGTAAGCCTTAACTTTTTTTTTTTTTTTTAATATATATGTTAGTCATATTATCGACTTCTTAATATAATGTGCATTTTCCCATATGCAATCCATCAAACATTTTCGCTCGCGCGCTAGCGCTATTGGACTAACCGCGTCATATCACTGAATATATGCCCCGGCTAAAACTGGGGAATAATTATCCGAGTGATATTCCCCTAATTTTCAAAACTATGCGTTTTGCGAAAGATATCTGAAGGACAAATAACACAATAGCCGCCTTTTGGCTCGAGAATATGCTCGGATATTTGTCCTTGGACTTGATCTGTTCCTCAAAGCCCACAGTCCGCTTCTCAAAACAAAGATTTTCAAGGACAAATATCTGAGCATATTCTCTTAGCGAAATGGAGGATATTGTGCCTATATGGCGCAGATTAAGAATGTCTGATGAAAAACTGATTAACAACACTACCTCATAAAATACTACTCCAGATGCCTTAATCGCCGGTGTTTGTTGTTAGCTAAATGATTGGAATAACCAATTGAAAACACATATGTTGCCCTTTTATTCCCGTTGCTTTTATCCTTGACGTTTCATTTTCTGAAACAAAAAGCTGTTTCAGCGGCTTGCAAGAATTCTGTTCATCGAGATACCTTTCTTCCTTGACCATTGTTCCAATCGCAACAGATTGCAAAGATGACAGCCTGGCAGTTCAATCTTCCTGTTTGGCTTAACACAGCGATATCACCGACAGCGACTGGTTTTTTTGTACTGCATTCTCTCTGCATGCCTTGGCCTGCAGCTCTGCTAAGAGCCAAGGCACAAGGATTCTGGTCTAGGTCGAGGTTCCCTGAAGCTGTTCCAACTAGAATATTGGCCTAGCATGAAGTAAAATAATAACGACCATTAGATGCAAAGGTGTTTCTTTCGTATGTATAAAGGAAAATATAAAAGCCAACACCGCACCACGATCGACATAAGCAGCACTAACAAGTGAAAGCTATAAAAGTTTGCAATTATCATCATCATCATCATCATCATCATCATCATCATCATCATCATCATCATCATCATCATCATCATCATAATTATCATTATCATCATTATTATTATATTATATTATTATTATTATTATTATTATTATTGTATTATTGTTATTATTATCAAAATGAAACTGCACGCAGAACTCGTTTTCATATGAAAGGTTCGCACTTCAGACTCGTTTTGAAACAGAGGCACAAAAGAACTCGGAGATGGCCCATTCAATGGTCGACAGCGTGGGTAAAATGCACTGCATTCTGTTGAGAATCTTGATAATCCGTCATTTTCTCGAATAGCTACAGCATGTGATTACTGAACTACATCTGAGTGCGGTTTTCAAAGCGATAACATTGATAATGCAGATATGCTCGGAACCGTGAAATCCAGGCTCCCTTAAGGACGTTTGTGCGAAAAGTTTCTAACATGGATTATTAAAGGTGATGAGCTAGTGACTTTCAGAAATGTAGTAAAATTGGGGGATCACCGACTTCGTTTTGAGAGAGAATGCTCGAATAACACCCAAATCTGAGTAAATCGGGCTTTATTTGCGAAGGCCACAGCGGCCGGTAAGTCCCAAAATATTGCAATTATGAGCTTTGAAGGGAAATGGTCTCTGCCAAATATGGTTTAAATAGAACCTATTAAACGAATTTG
>JAHPZR010012453.1:37500-51758 GCA_019787425.1 Platygyra sinensis | reverse complement strand
AACGCAATGAAAGCGTTAAATGTATTATACTGACCTCTATGTTTGAGGCCAGGGTGAGGGTTATTTTTGCTCTTCTACGACCAGAGAAGCGCGGAAGGGGAGAGGAGGAGGGGGAAGACCGAGTCACCCGACCCCTCCGTAACTTTAATCATATTTAGGCACTGAAAACGTAACTAACAGAATTGAAATTGAACTGAACTCCGATTATCGTGGGTTTCAAAAACAAGCAATTGGTGGCAGGGTGGGCAGGGTGGGCAGGGTGGAGGACTGAGACGAGGGACCTCTAGATTGTAATTGTAACGGTGTCATCGACAACCTTGTCGTTAAAAAAAAATATGAAAAATTTGCCCTTCAGGTCACCCACTAGTTGTAGATTTTTACTAGAATCACTCTGTTCTTCTTTCTTTGATAGCCGCCAAACTGGTCGCTCGACGACGTAATCATCGTCTTCAGAACTCCTCACTTCGTGTACAACTCCTACTCGACCCAGAGTCCCCAAACACAGAAGATGAAGACGGACCTAACAGTGTAAGCATAGTTGTCACAATTTCTCATCAAAAAATGTGTAAAACTAAAACAATAAGTTTACTTTTGGAGCGATTAGTAGTAGGTGACGTCTCTCTGGTGGTTTGGCTCAGCCCTGATTGAAAATATCACAGTAAACTCATCCACTATAAATTGCTTCTTGCTATGGTGACTGATAACTTGTATAACAAACTTAGAAGCTATCAGTTTTGCTCTCCTCTCTTCGTGCTTTAAGCAGGGGAAGAAAGCGTTTTCTTTCCTGCAGTCTTAAAATAATCAGAGAAAGTGATCCTTGGAAACCTAGAATTGATAAAAATTATCTCATTCGCATCTTTGCAAATCTAGGTTTTATCATGATCATGCATCTCTAGAAGACAAAATTTTAATTAAGATATTATAGATCATTTACCTCCAAAGTGATACCTTGCTTTTTTTTTTAATTCCAGAGCTTAGAAAATGCCCCAATGACTCGAGAACACAGACCATGGAGCAAACGGCCGGCAACATTTGAATTTTCTAGTGTCACTCGAAAGAGACGCCAACGTGAAGCATGCGCGTCCCAACAGTGCACTGTCAAAGTAACAGGGGTGCCGGCTGGTACGTCACAGGACCTATTGATGTATTACTTCGAGAACCCCAGACGATCAAACGGCGGTAAAGTGATTGGCATTGACATGAAACCGGATCTTCAAATGTGCCTGGTCACTTTTGAGCTTCCTGAGGGTATGTTTGAGCATAATGCGGCACTTTCATTATCATAGCTTAACGAATTACAGAGTGGTTGTCTCAAAAGCCTCCCGGACCGGCTCCAGGGGATCAAAAACGGCCCGTTGTGAATCATAAGGTAAAGTTAAGGAGACAGGGGGAACGGAACCCAGGAATGAAATGAGCGGAAACTCTCAGAGGGGAAAGAGGGCGGGAATAGGGATTCCAAAGTCCGGGGAGCAGGGAAAGTGGGGGGGGGGGGGGGGGGGGGATGGTAATATTACCAGGTAGTGGAAACCACTAAAGAAAAGACTACTGAGAACCGAAATGATTCGCCTACGGAAAGCGGAAGGTTCAAACCCACTGTTTCCCTACCATTCACTGTACCCAACTCATTAACAGGAAAACAAAGGAAACAGTTTTATGTCACAAGGATTGCGCTTGAAATTTAACCGAGAAAGAGCATCAACGCTTTGCAAGCAACGTTCGTATAGGAAACTAAATAACTATATAACTATATTTTACCATGTTGACTATGCATCACTTGCAGACGCGAAAAGAACAGCGGAGAACTCCCCTCACAATGTGGCTGGTCTGTGTCTCCATGTCTGTCTACTCGAGGAGCAAGAGAAAATCATTGCAGATGATCACGAGGAAGCTAGCGGCTCGCAAGAAGACTCTGGCGCCGAAATTACAATAATTGCTAGCGGTATTCCACCTTCTAGCAGCGAGGATTCTGTGCGGTATTACTTTGAGAATTCAAGGAGATCAGGGGGAGGTGAAGTCTGCGACATTTATTTTTCTCATGACGGGAAAGCTGTTATTACTTTTACTGCTGTGGAAGGTATGAATAATTACTGTTCTCGTAAACAAAGCAGGATTGATGACATCATTTCGATATGATTCTCGATATTTACTTCACAGTGATACTGCAATAGGCCCGCTGTTGAACAACAAGAGATACAAATATCCTTAAGAATATTTCCTCTTACAAATTAACCACATGGCTCACTCATAAGGTTGAAACAACGAACTTTTTGGAATTCTGTTCTACAACTTATCATGAATATGAGGTACTTGATATTAAACATATCAAAATGTATATTATTTGACTGCAAGTTACTCGGCTTAAAACCTCCAAGAAGAAACTGCAGGACAACATGTTCACGCATTGCAAGTTTAGGACAAACCCAACCCCAAAACTAAATGATAAATTTGATAGTAATAGATTGGTCCAATTTCCATGTTTTTTTTTTTGTTTTACTACACTTATCCTCAAACAGATTTACGAAAGCTCCTTCAAACATCGCATTTTATAAATGGAAAGGCCATTTCAGTGGAAAGGCTACCACCAAAGGAAAAATTACCTCCAGACCCCTTTCGACTTTACGTTCGAGGCCTTAATGAGAAAACAACAGAAGACTGCCTGCTGTTTTACTTGGAAAAATTTAGTGATGTAGAGGTTAAAGAGGTGATCCGGGGTTGCGATGGCAAAGCGTTGGCGATATTTGCAGTTGAACCAGGTAATGAATGGAAAGTTTTCTTTCCAATTAATTATTTTACCTACCGTCCAGCTAAACATCAACTTCAGTTTATGCATGAATTTATATTTAACAAATCAAGAAGCCTAAGCCGTGTATTACACTGTGATAAAACACGACAGGCATTTGAGAACACGAGGGAAATGTAGAAAGCACGAGCCGCAGGCGAGTGTTTTCTACATTTCTCGAGTGTTCTCAAATGACTGGAGTGTTTTATCAAAGTGTAATACACGGCTTAGGCTTCTTAATTTGCTTTATGATATAGATTTTACGCGTGCAAAACAATAAAACACGCTTTTTCTATGTTTTATACTCTGATAAAACATAGGTTTTTGACCAATCAGAGCGCGCGCAGGGTCCTATCTATGTTATAAAATCATATAAAGCATAAGTTGTTAAGAAGTAAACTTTCTCCCTCTTTCTCACTGTTGTCATGAAGCTCTCTAGAACCTCTACTTTCATTGGATCTTGTTAGCATGAAGCTCTATTGTTTTAAGGCTAGGGTCTATTGTTTCCACTGTTTGTATATCATTTCCTCAGCCAATCTTGTGAGACGTTCCGAAGACCTTCGTCGCGACCCTTTTGTCACGGTCTTAAATAGTAGCAGTATAACTATCGCCATTCCAAAGGGGTTCGTAGCGACCCTTTTGTCGCTGTTTTGGAAAGCACTAGTATAACTATCTTCCAGCAATCTTCGGTCTGGACAATAATACTTCTATTGGGTAACATTCCCCAGTGCAGGCATAACTTTACCCTTCCAAAGGATTAAAACGTGTGGAGGAGCAGGGGGTAGGGGGGGGGGGGGGGGGAGCGGTGTAGCGGTAATGCCGTAGTCATGGCCGCCCACTGATCAAGTTTGCTTTCATCTGAGACGTGAAAATAAATACACGACCCACACACCATTCGTCCGCTGACCACATTCCAAACTGTAGATCTATCAATTTGCGCTGAACTCCAAACTCTTAAAGGAACATTCTTAAATCCAACTTGCTCTAAATGATGCTGCTGTGTTTTTGGTAGAGACTTTAAAAACGGACACTCGTCTGCTTAATTATATGAATAAAAAAGGTAAGTTTCCAAAGAAACTATAGTGCTGCGTCGGTGGGAAGTATTACAAGATAATTACTCCTGTTTGCACATGAGAAAAACTCCAGAATTCTACTTCCCGTCAACAGCCTGCCTAAAGCTGTAAGGAATTCACAGCAACAGCCTTGTGACTGTAAACACCTCAAAAAGAAATAACATACTCAAATTATACCAAGTTGATTCATACTCAACATGGGTTCCATTTATTCCAGACTTTAAATCGCTTTTCGACAACGTTCACGGTGATGAAAGAGGCCTAGAAGGAAGTAAACTTCGTTTGGAGCATGCACCTGTCTGCTCTTGTGTTCTAGTCAGCGGACTGAGGGACGAAACTACAGAGGAGACCATACAACTGTATTTTGAAAATAAGAGGACTGGCGGAAATGTTGTCAACAAAGTTGAACGTGAAACGAAAAACAGTGCCTTGGTTTATTTCCAGGATCCCTCAAGTAAGAAACCTTTAAGTCTTGTTTATCGTTTATCTTCCTACGCTATAAGTTCGCTTGAGAACGCTGACAAACCTGTTAGGCTTTGAGTGGGTCAAGCAACACCTCAGTTCAGAGGAGAAAACACAACTTAGTTGCAAATAGCTTCTCTTCTATTGCCTTAAAAGTTTATAGTACGTGAGATATAATAATCATGATTATGGATGCACTGTAGGTTTTTCTCATAATAAATGCTTCCCTCTGAAGTCGCTTCTGTTTTTTTTTTACTTATAGGCGTTCATACCGTCCCCCAAATGAAACACACCCTTGAAGGAAATGAACTAGAAGTTCAGCCGTTTTATCATTTCCTTGAGAATACAGTTACTAACAAAAAGGAAATACCGTTTGATGCCCATATCTTTGAGTACATTAAAAGGAATCATGAACATGAGCTTCAAACACTAAAAGACGAGAAAAAAGTCGAACTGTTCATGGACGTAAAAAAATCGTTTCTCATCATTTCGCCGTCAGATAAAAGAAAGGTCTCACAAAAGTTATGGCAAGACAGGACTGGATGTTTGGAGAATTTTTTACTGAGCTTCAAGAAAATTGAAATTCCACTTTCCATGACCTTTTTGATGAAGTATCCGAGCGGTGGCAGGAGGAGCGTCCCAGAAAAGAGTCCCCTACCGATGTTATAAATTTTAGCAGACATGACCTATTAGTCCAGATCTTTGGCAAGGAGGACCGTGTGGATGAAGATGGGCGAAAACTGCAGGACTTAATCTTTGCCGTCGAAGAAGACAGGGATGTTATGAAGTCAAAAGTCAAAGTAATCAAAGACGGCATTCCAAAGTCTAGACTACGTTTGCTGGAAATGACCGGCATTTGTCAAAAGCTTCAAAGTGAGCAACAACATCTGAATATATCTATCGATCTGGACAACGAAACACTGTGTTTGAGCGGTCCCAGAAACCTTCTAAACGAGGTGCAAGCTGAAGTGTTCACATTTTTGGCAAAGATGATCGAAAAGACCATCGAACTTCCGCCGAACATCACAAGAGTTTTGAAAATACCATTGGTGTCAAGTGTCGTGGAAGACCTCTTAAAACAGAGAGGCGTACAAGCAATTTTTGTGCACGATCAATGCAGCAGTTCAAACGAAATTCAAGTTATCAGCGTTGACCCGCATAGTGCAAAAGAAGCAGAAAAAGAGTTGCTGGGTGCTATCCAGGAAAATAGCATCCGCCTAACTGAAGACAATGCTCAAGTGCTGGACAGTCGCCCATGGAAAGATTTCCAAACAACTTTGACTTCAAAGTTCAAAGTTGACATTCTCGTCCAAATCCCATCTAACACCGTTTGGGTAAGCGGAATTGCGAAGGACGTAAAGCAATGCTATGATCAAGTCATAGAGTTCTTACAAAAGAACACCATTCTGCGTGACACCGTTCCGTTGGATCATGGGTCTACTCGGTTTGTCTTCGAAAGACTGAGCTCAGAGATTGAAGAAATAAAAAGAGATCTCGCCTCTTGTTCTATTGATATGAGAATTTCCCTAGCAGTAAAGGCATAGACATTTCTGGTACCGCTGAAGGGATTGATAAATGCCTTCCGAGACTTGTTGATTTAATTACAAACATTCAGAAAGTGTCTGTTCCAATTGACAGGCCAGGGATGACAAAGTTCTTTTCTGAGGGTAAAGGGCCTAAATCACTGAAGGCAATAGAAGACAGCAATAACTGTATCATCATCACAAGTGAGAGAAATGTTAACGCAGCACCTCAAACACATGAAGCAGGTGGAAGAAAACTGGAGACATCATCTGGAGAGTTTATTTGCAGCTACCTAACGTCAGAGGGGAAGAAGATTTCTGTCTTCAAAGACGACATAACAAAGCATCGTGTAGATGCTATAGTAAATCCGGCTAACGAAGAATTAAAACACATTGGAGGTCTCGCCGCAGCTATAGTGAAAGTGGGTGGAACCGAGATCCAGGGCCACTGCAACGAGTATATCGAAAAGCACGGTCTACTCCTAGAAGGCAGAACATTTGTTACTCCGGCAGGAATGTTACCATGTGATCGAGTAATTCACACGGTTGGACCTAAATGGGACACAGCAGCAGAAATAATTCGCAAAAATGGTACAAAAACACTCAAGGAACGTGTTCTTGAGACTGCAATCAGAAACTGTCTCAAGGAAGCAGCAAGTTTGAGATCCATAGCTATTCCAGCTGTCAGTTCTGGCCAGTTTGGCTTTCCACGTGACCTTTGTGCAAAAGTTATCTTAGATACTGTTGTTGATTTTTGCAAGGCAAATCCAACTTGCAATTTATCGGAAATTCACCTGGTCAACCATGATTCGCCAACAGTGAAGGTGTTCGTGGACGAGATGAGGAACCGATTTGCCAAGGAAACGAACTTCATCCACAAGGAAAACCCCACTCCAATGGGTTTTGGAGTTGACGTTGCAAGCAATCCACGACAATTGCCTCAAGCTCCGAGTTCATTTAAAACTCCAGAGGGCATCCATATCATGGTGAAGGTTGGTGACCTTGCCCAAGAACAGGTAGGAATTTACAAATAGAAGTGAGCTATTATTGTCGTATTCAATTACTGTGCGTGCTGGTTGAGAGAAAAAAGTGAGACAAATAAGTAAGCAATGAGGCAATGCAAATTTGGAACACTAAAACTAAATTCAGATTGTCATTTGTTTGAAGAGATATAAATTGGCTCTATCAGTGTCCTGATTTATTCCAGCAACTCAGTTCTACGTTGGATGCAACTACCACTGTACAACTATTATTTTGCAACGCGAGTACAGCTCCGGTCATTTGCATCTGTATCTTCTTTTTTAATGAATAGCTTTTGTGTGCCCGATTGCTCTGCTTATTCAAACGTCGGATACTTTTTTGTTTTATCCTATTCTGTCTTCCATGCTTTTTCTCCACAATTTGGATGTTCTATGTCTCAAACGTCTTCATGAAAATTCATATTTCACTTTTCTTTGTACATCTGGAGTTGATGCCGAAAGCATTTGCCACATAAATTGTTACTTAAGCACGTCCGCCCTTATTGTTTCTGCGCATCCTTACTGCGCACGCAAATTCGCATGCCACGTCATGCATCGAGCGCGCGGGCTAAGTACTAAAATAAACAATGATAGGGCAGATGGCCATTGCTATAACTTTGCTTGAATTTAACGATCTTGGACGTGCGGTGACCCCTACTTTACTGATCACAAACAGACTTAATTTATAACTATCTCCCCATTGTCAAAAAATGAACGAAAAATCAATGTGGGAAGGTAAAAAAAAATCACTATTTCTGTCCTTGAGACATCGAAACCTGCCATTATGCGGCTGCAAGGCGCGTGACATTACGGTCGCTAAATGCGAACTTTTCCTTTGAGGAACCTCACCAGTTGGCCAAATTCGTTTAATAGGTCTATTTAAACCATAGTTGGCAGAAACCATTTCCCTTCAAAGCTCTAATTGCAATATTTTTGGACTTGCGGCCACTGTGGCCTTCGCCAATGAAGCCCGATTTACTCAGATTTGGGTGTTATTCGAGCATTTTCTCTCCAAAACGAAGTCGGTGATCCCCCAATTTTATTACATTTCTGACATCACTAACTCATCACCTTTCAATAATCAATGTTAGAAAATTTTCGCGCAAACGTCCTTAAAGGGAGGATTTCACGGTTCAGAGCATATCTGCATTATCAATGTTATCGCTTCGAAAACCGCACTCAGATGTAGTTCAGTAATCACATGTTGTAGCTATTCGCGGAAAATGACGAATTATCAGGATTCTCAAAAGAATTCAGCGCATTTCACCCACGCTGTCGACCATTGAATGGGCCATTTCCGAGTTCTCTTGTGCCTATGTTTCAAAACGAGTCTAAGTGCGAAACCTTTCATATGAAAACGAGTTCTGCATGCAGTTTCATTTTAATAACACACTAGCCGATTTTTTGTCGCAGAGTAGCAGATTTTTTGTCGGGGTTAAATCGGGTTAAAATTTGTCGGGACATCAGCTTGCTGCACACTAGCCGATTTTTTTTCGCGACTCACCGCGTTTAGTCTTGGGGCCGAGTCGATCTACGCCATGTTTGAAAAGAGGCTTGTTCACGTGACTCTCATGACAATTGCTCATTGGTTGAGGTACGCGCGAGCCCCGACAAATTATCTTGGTCCACCGCACACTAACCGACAAGGCCCGACAAGACGTTTTGAGATCTAGCACTGTCAGATATAGCCCGACAAGTAATAATTATAATAATAATAATTATAGTAATAATAATGATATTAATAATAATAATAATAATAATAATAATAATAATAATAATAATAATAATAATAATAATAATAATAATAATAATAATAATAATAATAATAATAATAATAATAATAATAATAAAGTCATTTTCATAAGAATGGTTTCGCACTTAGACTCGCTTTGAAACAGAGGCACAAGGGAACTCGGAAATGTCCTGTTTAATTTTGATCCGAACGATTTATTTTACGGCTATTTGCATGCGAAATTAGGTAACTTGCTAACGGTTGGTTCATAAACAATGAAAAACCGGGCCTGCACCAAATAAACGTGGGCAGACGAATACATAATACAGACATGCGCCGAACTGTGAAACCATCCATTTAAGGTATCATGGTAGGTGGATTTTTAAGAAAAATGCGAAAAATCTTTTTTTCACTGTTCAAATTGAGAAGACTGAGAAAAATAATTTGCAGAAAGAATGGAGAAAAAAGCTTTTTTACTTTTTACAATAAAAAGAAAAACTGTTTTTGAATCTCATTAAATCTCTTATGGCGCGTTGACAGCTCTAATTAAAATTCACCGCCAGTTGTCATATGTAATGCGAATTGCGGTGTGATATTTCATTTCAATATTTGCGCACGCGAACCGTTCTCGATCTGGTTGTTTCATCGCAAGTCAAGCTTTCGTTCTTGTCAAATTTTCTTTATGTCAGGACGAAAACTCGCAAGAAAACTTCTTGCCCATTTTCGTCTCCGAAGAAGTCGAAGAGGCGAAAATCTGGTGGAACCAGCAAGTTTAGCGTCGAACAAGATCTTTGGCCCCTGATCTGAGTGACTGTGGGTCGTATTGTTTTAAACTTAGAAGAATGGTTGAAGGAACTCGAGGACACAAATCCCGCCAATGAAGCTGAAGGTCAATACAACAAGTGCTAGTCGCACGATATTGCTGGAGAACGGACGCGATTCCGAAACTTCCACAGCGAGAGATCGAGTCAAGCACAGATGTAGATGTAAACGATATAGACCTCGAAATTTCCTCTTTTTGGCTTCACGAGGCATATATGGTTTCAGAAAATGTCTGGAGAACGAAGAAGTTTAAACTCGAACAACATAATACCAATGCCGCCGACGAAATAATCACGGCAGTTTAAATACAAACCTGTTTAAACCTAAGTAGTTTTTCGCGTCTCGGACGATTTCACTGTAACGTAGACGTCTGTTTATTTCAAGTTGTCATGACCCATTGTTTTGGTAAACTGACCCATGCCGACATCTGTCAGCGCGGAGGAGATTTTTAACACCTAATCATACCGATCTCGCAAAAGGTTTTTCGTCTTTTTCTCGATAAAACAAAACTGTATATAAGGATGAACATTTTTAGTTCGTTTACGCGTGTCTTCCAACGGAATTGGCTGAAAATCGGCAGGTATGTTCCCTAGTACCTCCTTCGAAAAAGGGTGTCGGGCTTTATTTAATTTCGCTTCCGTTTCAGAGTTATGGCCTCTTTAGTGTAAGGAAACACCCGCGTTCAGGACATCAAACTTTAGGAAGGTGTAGAAAAAAAAACAAACCACATCTGGAAAATCGCAGACACCCTTTTTGATGGTGATGTGTGAGAAAACATTTTCGATGTTAATCGCGCCGCTCCGATGATTCACGCGCGGAAGCGAACCAGTTTAAGTAAAGCAGTGTTTCTGGGTATTTCTTTTTATATCACTGCGACAATAACTTTTTAGAAAATTTCAAACATATGACTGTATTCTATAACTATTAAGCTTTCAGAAAATGTATAGGTTGATGGGGTTTTCTTTCAAAGCGCCAGCGTAAGAGGGCGATTTTTCCAAACACTGTCAATCCACCTACCATGATACCTTAAAAACACTTTGTGTAGTTGTACCCGTCCTGGAGGTATGAAAACGACAACGACAACAGCAATTATCTTTAGTTTCCTTCATTACATATTATTTAGCCCCCGAATAGCAATTGCTTATCAAGGCTAGCCATTAATCTCTTATGCATATAACTAGGTTAATTAAATAACTAAAATAACAGTTAACTGAATTTAATTTACACTACAATGATATCTTCCCTAACCATTTTACTACGTGCGTTGTTGTTTCCGCTTGTTAGTGTTGCTTATGTCGATCGTGGTGCGGTGTTGGCTTTTATATTTTCCTTTATAAATACGATAAACACCCCTGCATCTAATGGTCGTTTTTATTTTCTTCATGCTAGGCCAATATTCTAGTTGGAACAGCTTCAGGGAACTTTCGACCTAGACCAGAATCCTTGTGCCATGGCTCTTAGCAGGGCTGCAGGTCAAGGCATGCAGAGAGAATGCAGTACAAAAAAACCAGTCGCTGTCGGTGATATCGCTGTGTTAAGCCAAACAGGAAGATTGAACTGCCAGGCTGTCATCTTTGCAATCTGGTGCGATTGGAACAATGGTCAAGGAAGAAAGGTATCTCGATGAACAGAATTCTTGCAAGCCGACTGAAACAACTTTTTGTTTCAGAAAATGAAACATCAAGGAATAAAAGCAAGGAATAAAAGGGCAAACATATGTGTTTGAATTGGTTATTCCAATCATTTAGCTAACATTAAAAAAAACAACAACAAATACCGGCGATTAAGGCATCTGGAGTAGTAGTTTATGAGGTAGTGTTGTTAATCAGACATTCTTAATCTAGGCCATATAGAGACAATATCCTCCATTCGCCGAGAGAATATGCTCAGATATTTGTCCTTGAAAATCACCTGTTTTGAGAGGCGGACTGTGGGCTATGAGGAACAGATCATGTCCAAGGACAAATATCCGAGCATATTCTCGAGCCAAATGGCGGCTATTGTGTTATTTGTCCTTCAAATATTTTTCGCAAAACGCATAGTTTTGAAAATTAGAGGAATATCACTTGGATATTTATTCCCCAGTTTAAGCCGGGGCATATATTCAGTCATATGACGCGTTCAGTCCAATAGCGCACGAGCGAAAATGTTTGATGGATTACATATGGGAAAATTCTCATTATATTAAGAAGTAAGTCGATAATATGATTAACATATATAAAAAAAAAAACAAGTTAAGGCTTATTCCCGAATTATATGCTATCATTTTTTTGTTGTTGTTGCAATCAATCTTTATTTGCACTCAAAGTAACAAATTACACCAATGAAAATAACAAAAGATTAAATGACTAATATAAAATAATTGATTTCAAACAACTTTAGATTCTAAAGGATATCCTGACGAAGTGTCTAAAGGAAGCAGAGAAAAATAATATGACATCCATTGCTTTTGCCGCCATTGGTACTGGTACACTTCGCTTTCCTCGAGATCAAGTTGCAGAGATCTACTTTAATGAAGTGTTAGCATACAGCCAAAAGAACCCCTCAACGAAAGTGAAAGACGTAAAGTTTGTGTTGTACGACAAAGACACTTTAACCGTCCAAGCCTTCAACGAGGAGTTACAGAAGAGATTTAAAAGTATTATCCACACATCATCGCCTGGTACTATAACATTCTCTCCGGTAATTGAGCGGAGGTCAGATCACATGGAAACGAATGTAGGAACCCTGTGCTTTCAAGTTCAACCTGGTGATATCACCAAGGAGTCCACAGAGGCCATAGCAGTTATTACCAACAATTCTTTAGATCTCTCTGTAGGCCAGGGTGCCGGAGCTGCCATCCTTCAAAAAGGAGGTGATTCCATAAGGACTGAGTGCTCCATGTACGGTCCTCAAGCCCCAGGATCCATTATTGTCACAAAGGCTGGAGGATTAAACGCAAAATATCTCTTTCATATCGTCCCGGTGGAACCGCTCACCGCTAAAAGCATGAAAGCCTCCGTGTTGACATGTCTCCAAGAGGCTGACAAAAGACGAGTGACATCCATTTCATTTCCTGCGATTGGGACAGGGATCCTTGGTATGTCAGCAAAATCATCTGCGAACACAATGTTGTCCGCGGTTCGCGCTTTCTCTGACCAGCATCCTGCTCACGTACAGCTTATTAAGATGACGATTTTTCAAAGAGACATGATCAAGGATGTCCGCTCAGCGATGTATGAGGCATCAGGACAAAAAATTCCTACAAAACCCGGAATGTTGCAAAAACTTGCCAAAAGCGTGGCACGTCGTATCGGTCTTGGAGGAACGGAAGAAAGCAGCACTACCCCAGAAACACAACAAGCTGACAGCCGAATGTTAGACCTCGTTATATTTGCTGGTTGTGAAAGAGATCTTCACCAAGCTAAAGAGGCAGTTAAGGTATTGATGACAGACAATTCCACTCAGCGGATTATAAAAAATGAGGTAATCAGAAATTTGAGCAAAGAAGACATGGGAAAAATTCACACTCTTGAGCGACGCTACGCTGTTGAGGCAACTGTGGAAAAAGAGGTGGACCGAATCGAGTTACGTGGCCAACCAGAGGATATTCTCAGTGTCATGGGAGACATTCACGAACTTCTGTATAAAATTAAGACAGATGAACAGGAACGCATCCGAGCTGAAGTTGTGTCGAAAGATATTCAGTGGAAATACAAAATTGGAAATACGTTTGTAGAATACGAAAGGCAGCTAAATGCAGAAATTGAACTTGCCTATCATCAAAACAGAAAAGCAATGGAGATCCACCAGGATGGAGAACGGTACAAAATATCTTTCGTTGACATGACTGAGGAGGACGAAAATGGTCAAAGAACAGAGATTAAAAGAATTGATTCTCGCAAAGGTGAGTACTTAACCAGTGAGCTATTGAAAAAAACTTCCAATTATGAGCGAGATAAAGGAGAGGTTTGGATCGTTCCGATGACATTACTAATTTCATATTAAAAAGGGAACTAATCCAATTTGATCACAAATGACGAAGAACCGACACGTAAATAGACGGCTGTGGTACCTTGGCATCCTACACGTAAAAGGTGCAAAGACAAATAACCGAAACTTTTATTAGGGCAACGGAAAGACGGTTGACGCTTCATGTTTTCTAAAACGAATGAAGGCTAATAGTGATCACGGCCGAACAGAATAACGATTAGAATTCCATTAATAATATAAAGTCATTGCAGCTGCAATTTTTAGGACAGTAATTCTACCATTTGAGAGTGGTGTAAAATGGTATTTTGTAGTCTCAAAGTCCCAGTCCATGAGTAATTTCAATTGGGAAACCGTTAAAACGTGTTTTTTTACAAGGCACGCCGGTAACCTAGACATTCCAGTCCATGGAACCCTGGTAGAGGGTCGTCCGCGAACTCTGACCAGGAACCGAACCGTGTAATGCTTGTCCGCGAGACCCTTAGCTTTTGTACACTTCGTGCAATTCAAACTAATCGTACACGCTAGCAGGAGCCCCTGTGCTAGGCAGGAATCCCATCTTGCCTGGGGGAGAAGAAATATAATGCCATCGAAACTTGGGTGCACTCTAGTGGTTGGGACAGTCTGGCTTAATGCTCTTTTACTCTGTTTAACGTCTAAATAGGCCTTCAGACCCCTGACTACTGGGATTCTCTGCCACACGATAAGAAAATGCATATTGTGGAACTTAAACCTTCTACACACGCGCAGGAGTACAAGAAGGTCAGCGATCTCTTCAGTGGAACCTGTTCCAACCGCATTGTAAAGCTAGAGCGAATTCAAAACCCTGCTTTATATGGTCTGTACGCAATTCAGCAGCAAAAGATGGACGAAGCTAAC
>JAHPZR010012453.1:27500-32500 GCA_019787425.1 Platygyra sinensis | reverse complement strand
CTGGGCGAAAAAACAGATTTGACGTCAGACAAATGCAGTCCAAATGTGGTTCAAATATGATATTTGTCACATTTGTTGGTATTTGACTTTAAGACAAATATGACATGAGATTTGTCTAACATTTGTCTTCTAGCCAAATACAGTCAAATCCATGATTTCATCCAGTGTTAGCAGATGAGGGTTGGACATCTGGGCTATGAATAGTGGCAATGCAAAATACACATTAACCTTTAATTATGTTGGTGTCACTATCGAAGTGACAGATATATAACCAAGGCCACACAGATTCTATTCATTTAACTTCATTTACCTAGATATCTGGGTCCAAAATTATGGGACAGGCTCCCCAGAAAATAAGGTTGGCTGGCTACCATGGAGGCAGCGTGGCCGAGTGGTTTAGGGCGCTGGATTTGAAATCTGGAGGTCCCAGGTTCAAATCCTTCACCCTGCTGCTATATGGATTTGTTCTCGGTACGCCCGAGTTCAACTCCTCGACTGCGTTGTGTAAATAGCCAACTGGTCAGCCTCCCGCCAGTTGGGATTCTTAATAGTTTATGTTCTATTTGAAATATTCAGTTGTTATTTACAGTGTCCCCAATTAGCACTGCTGTGCTAAATACATACGACACTTAAATAAAGTTATTTATTTATTTTATTTTACCAGTATTAAGGTTTTCAAAACGAATATACATAAGATGAGTCTGAAAAGTCTACTGGATGGCAAAGCTGATACCTATCCAATAATTAATTAATAAGGGTTTTTTGAATGCTTTTAACTTTTTTTATTAAGTATATTTATGAAACTTGTAAAAAGACTAATTTTTAAATTATTTTTTTGGCTTTGTAACATATAAATTGACTAATTTTCAAAGTATTCTTTTGTTTTTTAATTTTTAATTTCGGAATTTGTTACAGATACAATTACTTAAAGTACTTGGATCTCCTGTTATACAATTCAGGGAGTAATCATACTTGTATTCTCAAATCAGCCTCACACTTAACACTCATCAGATTTGGAAATTTCTACTGTGGGATACTCCCTGAATTGTACAACACGAGTTCCAATTACTATTACGTATTTATTATGAACAATTATTCACCGAAGTGGCGGTAAATATCCACCACTTTCACCAACACTGAGGTGAATAATTGTTTTAGTATATACCACACAAGTTGAATAACTAGTGGCCCAAAGAGTGACTTTATTTGTGACAATATACCGACAAAGGCCATTTTTGTTTTTGTTAGGCTGCTCGGAGGTGAATAGTACTTGGCTAATCACCTCCGAGTTAGCCAATCAGCGCGCGCATAAAGTACTATTCACTTGTGTGGTAAATTATCATTATCATCATCATCATCATCATCATCATCATCATCATCATCATTATCATTATTATTATTATTAATCAAGACCTCAGCAAGCTTTGACCTTGATTATTCCGATATCACAAAAACTAATTAATACTGTTCATTATTGATGAATTAGATTGATGAATTATTAAAAAATAAAATAAATATTATTATTATTTAATTGTTATAAGTAATATTGTTATTGTTATTGTCAGTGTCAGTGTTATTGCTGTTATTGTAAGTTATGGCTATTGTTAATATTGTAGAATTGTTAATGAACAGAGTGCAACAAATTCCTCTGCTCCGATTGTTGTATTATTGTGTTCAATTATTTACCCAATCAACAGAGTTTAACATTTCAGAGCTCTCCAGAGTTTAATATTTCAGAGCATATTCTTTTGTTGTGTGAATATTCCACATTGATGTATTATATTTTATTTGCATCAATAACAAAATAATTATTGCCATTAATTCATCATCATCTTCATCATTATCCCCTCTAGAGTTTCAGATTCTCAGCAAGAGCTGCTCTTTTTTAGTTGGCTTTTTTTGGCTTTATTATTTAGTACATGCTGACAGCGGGCACATGTTTAAATTTGTACTTGAAATTACTAGAAAAAAAATCATATTCTACTCAGTGTGACTACCTAATCCATTTTTCTCAACACATGAGATCTTCTAAAAACTGGGGAATATTTTTCCCAGCCTGTGCATCATGTGATAATCTCAGTCATGTGTCCAACTATGTGTAAGAAACATTGATATCATTAAGCGAATGAGCATGGCTCATATGCGCAACACTGATTGGAAAATAATTTTGTTTCAGTTATTTTTTATATGCCATAAAAAATACAAAGAAATTACGACCATTATTTGTATGCAAAAAAACAATAGTGCGGGAGCCTAATATTTAAGTCTAACAGAAACTAGGCTCTCTCCCAAGAAATGCAAGCTGACTAAACTATAATTCCAGTACGATTGACAATAGAAAAGTAAGGAATTCGACAAAATGAGGGGAACACTGTCTTTGAGTGGACTATGACTATGCAGCCCTTCCCCATATCAGACTTCCTGAATGCTGTCACCTTAAGTGCTCCATAATTATACACTCATCAAGGTATAAGGTGGCAATCGAACTTCCTCCAACTTTTTAAAGTTTACCATATTATCTTATTTATTCTTAATATTTTTGGCTTCTTCAATCTCTTCTCTGCACATGGCCATGTGCACAATCTTTGTTGCAAGAGATGACATGGAACATTATAATACAGCTGGCTTAACTGGCACGGTTCATTAGCTTGACTCGGATTTGAACAATATAATTAAGCGAAGGCAATTAATTATTCTAGACGCCATTGCCGAATTCTGTTCTTGTCGCCAATTTACATGTGTAACGTAATCGAAAACCAAGCAAACATCATATCAACAGTACTTAATACTCAGTGTTCAATCGTAATTTAAATTAACTTAATCTTTCTAATTATATTAAGCTTGCACGCTTTTGTACCAGCGAAGAAGTCGACGAACCCGGAATTATAAAGCGAAAGTGAATAACTTGGTCGATCACATCACCCAAGTCGATCCGCTGCGACTTTTTATAGCATTTCGTAGAAACATCGAGGCTCTCAACTCGAAGACTGTTCCCCTCATTTTGTCGAATTCCTTACTTTGCTTACAATTCAAAGCAATGCCTGCGAATCAGTAACCGACCAACACATCACAACACAACTGATTAGCAAAATGGTTGTTCCTTCATTTCAGTTTGCCGCATTTGATTCCATTCTCGTAGAGCAAATATACCGTTCTTGGTTCTGCTATTAATAAAATTCCATTTACCTTCTCGAGTGCCCATCATATTCCTGAAGACTCTAATTGCTGCTGCACAAATCAGTTGACATTAGTAGTCGCCGAAGCGGAAGCCAAATTCCGTCTGAAAATACCGGGAATTCGTGTCTCGTTTCTCGGAAATCGCGTGTGTTCTCGCGACCGTTGAGAAAATTAAATCGTGGATCGGATTACCAGATAGGACACGGATCACATCGTCAAAATACAAAAACATGAAGTCTCCAAATGAATTCATCTGAATATTTTCAGGTCGATTTGTTTGTTTATCCTCTCACCAAGAACGTCAATTCTGATAGTCTATTGCAGTAATGGTCTGAGGAAATAGGCATTTTTTTGGTTATTATTATTAGTGTCGGTATTTGATCATATGGCTCTAGTCATAAATACCCTGCAAGCAGAACCTTTTCTTACGGTACATACGCATTGTTCTGTCTCCTGTCCGCTCAAACAAGAAATAAAAGAGGCTCTGCTCGGAGGGTGTAGCCTTAGTTTAAAAAAACAACAATAAACAAAAACATCAGTTTTCCGGATATAGTCCCACCGCATCCTTGTCAGGAAATGCACACATTACATTGTACTTTTAAACCAATTTCAGTTTAACACACGTGTGCATTGTTCAGTTTGAACCAATGGAAATGAGGCTAGGCTGTGTTGAAAAGCATTCAAAAGTTGTCATCATATCATGCATGTTGTTGTTTTTTTTTTTCGTAAGTGCCAATTAAATTTGACAAGAGTTGTACTTCGAAAACGAAAGACAATTAACAACTTTCATTTAAATGTTAAGGTGATTCCTCATAAATAAAAATTACCGATGAATTTTTTTTTTAACTTTCTCTGAATGTTCCTACAAAGTACTGTTTCGAAAAAGAAAATAAAAAAGATAGGTCACCATTCTCGCAAGAGATATAATGAGCCAATCTTGCCCCATTTATGTACTCGTGCTAATCTCGCGCGTTATTCATTGGTCCATGCACGTTACATTTTGCGGTAGCTGAAAGTAAAGTTTATCTAATTAATACTCGGAAGAAAACTTGACAGAAAGAAAGCATGGAACATATGGAGCAATATCATATAAAATTTGTGGAAAAAATCGCACCATTTAAAACGAGGTGGACGAAATGCGTTCGTCGAGTCTATGTTGACGTGGTCATAATTTACATCCTAGAGTAACGGTTTTGTGCACGCTTTCAGCTATATCTTTTTTTCCTTCCGATAAATTTTTTTAATTCTTTCTTAGATTAAAGAGGATAACATGAGCACTATTATTATGTAATAAAAAATAAAGGTCACCATGCTCTTTTAAGAGAAAACGAGATTTTATTGCGCTGTCAAGCTTTGTTTGTGGGAATTTTCTTACGTTTTGCACGTGCACGCGCTCAAGTCGATCATTACCAGCTATATATACCTAATACTGATTTAAATTTGCTGCTTCATTTAATGCTTGTTAATCAGATCAGAAGTCGACGCTGAATCTTTGCTCTTTACCGATGTAGGTGTGACAGTTAGCCAGAAACGCCCCTTTTTGAACTCTTTTCTCAGCGGATTCCTTTAGCAGCCAGCTCTTCTTTAACTCGTCGGAGATAGTCTGAGTCGGGATATCCAAACCTTTAAAAAATATGAAACATTGAATGTTGAATCTTGATTGTTAAAACCAGAATGGCTAATGTGAAATGCAAAACCTAACAAGAGAGTGAAGCTGAAATACTTATGTTGCATCAAAAAATATACTACTGTTATCCTAAGATTTGAAAAGTCATATAGACATCAGATAAGGCGATTAATTATGGAAAAAAATTATCGTTGGA